>PVJO010030020.1:0-16019 GCA_004026905.1 Hystrix cristata
CTCCCTTCACCTCTCCTCTCTTCTCCTCTCCTCTCCTGTCCTCTCCTCCCCCTTCTCTCCTCCCCCCTACACTCCTCTTCCTGCATCGGACCATTCTTTCTCCCTCCTCCCCAGCTTTGAATCTAATGTCATGAAATATTACTAACTAATCTTCATCACTGGAACAATCATCTGCTTATTTCTGAGCCACTTCTAATAGCTGTAATTTTAGCTTCTGACTCATTGTCATGCTTCTCAGCACTATCTGCTAAACCCAGTTTCAGTAAACACGTACACAATCTCTCTAAAGCCTTGGCTTCTCAGTTTCCTGAACTCCTTTCTCCTATTTTTTCCCATTCCCTCCCACAGTTATTAATTCATGATCAGCCTTAGAATTTGTCGTAGCCACTGCCTAAAACCCCTCCATAATCTCGATGTCTGCCCTCACTTTCTGACATAACTACTCTGTAAAGCCGCAGTTCACTTGCTCTAGCAGCACAACTCTACCAATGGTTTGGTCTTTCCAGAATCTCCAATTTACCAGTTACACCCTTCTATCTCACATGCCTCTCACCCAGCTTAAATTCCATGAGCATCTTCGTACCGATTCTCTGCAAAATGTGGTCAACTCTCAAGCTCCCTCTTATTCACTTGGCAGAACCAACTCTACCACACTGTACCTTCACTTGTGCCACTCCACGATCCTGGAGAAAACACACAAGGGCGCTGCTTGGCATCACATTAAGTCAGGACCAAGAACCTCAAGTGGGCTTCTATACTGCCTGCTCTCTGTGTAGTATGGGAGACAGGAGGGGATGGAAGTAAGAAGATAAATGTGGAATTATTCAAAGTTGGAGAAAGGCTAACAATATGGATTAACTCTATAAGGTAGCAGCAGAAAAATATACACTTAAGTATATATTGTTTATGGACAACCCCTACTGTTTTTAAATACCATTTTTTCTTCAGGATGTTATTCTTCTTGATGGGGACTAGCATTCAATAAATTCTCTAAGAATTTAGTTTCCACAAGAATGTTGTTTTGTTATAGGTAATGATGTAAATTGATAAAGACGATTGTAGGGTTGGGGTTGAAGCTGACGACATGGACCTAGATGTTTCTTAAATGTGTTTTATCTAAACATCATAGTCTTCAGAACTTGTAAGTCTTTATGTCCTTGTTAAGCAACAACTGGATGTATTTAACTGGGGTAGATTAAAATTTTTAATCTAAGAATACTGTAACTTCTTCAGAGTAGAAAATTCTCTGTCAGTCCCTCAATTCCATGAGTTTTTTAATTCAAATTATTCATTGGCCTGTATTTAAGGTAAAAATCTACTTTGCGAGTAAAGGATCAAATTGGATATGAGACATAATCTTAGTAGTAATCCTTTCCCCTAAATTTTCTTTATTGACAATCTGATATATTACCACCAACAAGTATTTTTACATTAAAGAAAGAAAATACCACTATCTATTAAGAGTTTAACCAGTGAAAAGGAACAGAAGCAATTAGTCCATGAACTGGCTCCTTTAAATGGAATAGTCCAAGATATTTTTGAGGTTTTTCATCATTTGTATTGGTAATAAAATTATTGAAAAGCTGATACTGGCATGGGACAGATACTATCAGTCTCATACTTTATAATTAAGTATATAATCATTATCCAGGCTTTTAGAGGTTTCTAAAACACCACATAAATCTTTGCATGTGAAACAAGATTGAAATTGATCACTGATGGCGTGTGGAACAGTTATGCATTTAGAATGCATTTGCCTTCAAACTTTCCTGAGTTAGCAAAAAATCCTCATATTTATTTTTAGTACTACTGAGATATGACAGGCTATAGAGAAAATAAATGCTAAGCCTCTTGTTTCCTCTATCGTTAAGTGATTTAAGGCTTTGGTTTTGTATAACCATTTTGTACTCTAAGAAAACAAATTAGTCAGTTTATTAAAGCAGACATTTCTTTCCTGCAAAATCTCAGTATCTTATTTCTTAATCACATTTTGGAGCTCAAGAGATCAGCAAGTTTTCCATGTGAAAATGTAAAATATGCAATCCATGGTTGTAGAAATTTGGTCAGTACCATTCTTTGTCTCTTTATTAATCACACATCTTTTATCAGAGTTCAGTCACTACTTGCTATGTATTTTGATGCACTGTGAATATGTACATCCCCAGTAGAATACTTTATAATACAAGAAATCTGAATGTTTAATAAGATTCATGGTATTCCCATGCAATGGAATACTGAACTGGCATAAAACAGCTTCCAAATACATTTTGGAAGAAATTGGAAGTAATATATGAAATAAAGGATTATCGAGATTTTAATAATAAAATAAGCAGGAATGAAAGGGTGTGGGCAACATATGATTAATTGATGGACAGTTGTTGCTAGGGATCACTTTTAATTTGAGACAATATGAATTTAACCAACCCATTCTGTTGTCTTTCCTATTTGTACTAAAATCTAGTTGTGTTTCATTGATGACCTCATCATTTGTAAATAATCCAATTTTTAAATTTGATTTCTGTGGCATTTTAACAAAGCACCATTTTTGGAACCTCCTAACTCCTTGACTGCAAGCCACTTCAGTAGCATGTAAATACTTTACAGTTTATATTTATTTTAATCCCTTCCCCTTAACTGATATTTAAATTTACATATAGATTAAAACTTCCTTCTTTCTTTAATTCTTGATACTTGATACTGGCTTAAAAAAGGAGATCTTTTTACTCTGGACTATTGACATATTTTTCTCAGCTACAGAATAGAGAGTACAGTAAGGTAGTCAATTAGTCAATGGCTATTTCTTGAGAGTTTTATATTTATGTTCCAGCACTAGAGCACAATGCTTCATGCTGGTTAGTGAAGTAGTGAAATAAGACTTGAATAAAGGGTATCTAAATTTCAAATAAGGACCCTAGGTTTGGTTGTCTCCTCACCCCTTCTCAATATCTAAACATGTGTGTTGACTCTTCCCGTGGGAAAGACTAGGAATGAATTATTGTCATTCAATGAAGCTAACTACTGTAAAGCAATAGCTTACTTAGCACCAGTAAGAAAAATAGTATTTTTTTGAACCTGTAATAACAGAAACCGATGGTTTAGATTTCCCTGAAAGTTATCTATGGGATAAGCGACACAAATGTGTAGAATCATATTCTTCTGTTACACTCTATAGATTTTCACAGATTTCCTTCTGGAGTGATTTTCAAAACCCTGTAGGAGAATATTTCCCCCCAAAGGAGACTTAAATGCAGGATAAATTTAAAAAGTAGTACAATAAAAGTGATAACAGGGTCGTCATGACATTTCTCCATGCTTGATAAGTGAGAATGATGCAGGGATAATATTTCCCCATAGCACTTGTGAATTAGATAAATATAATTCATCAGTGCAATGAGGAAATGCCAATTTTTAATGAAAAGCTTCATTTTTCTTCTTTATTAATGACTCCCTCCCTCTTTTCTTGCTTCTTTCCCTCCTTCCTTTTTTCTTTCTTCCAATAGTATAAACATATTTGGAATTGGATTTCTACAAAGACTGTTGAAGAGAAAGTGTGTCTTTTCTCATTTATTTAAAAATATAGAAGTTTATAAATCATGTTCTCTGGGGACAAAACTAATACAGTTGCTCAAAGAACAACAACAGTAGCTTCCTAATTGAAACAGAACCCTTCAATAGTTCCTTTTAAAAATTAAAAATTATTTACTTGAAATAAAAATAAGTATATACTAACCAATGAATGTTTTACTTAAGTAACATATTTTATGTGAAACATTTCGGATTACAATTTTCCATAATATTGGAAATTTTAATTTTTATTTCTGTGAAATAAAAATCTTTAGTAAAGGATAACTTCACAGTATCACACTCTTACATAATTACTGGTCTGTTAAAACACAAAAATTTGTTGTTGAAATGAAAATTATCATTTACATAAAATAATATTTATATATATGAAGTAGAAAATCTGCTAATCGACTTAATGATGGACTAAAGATAAACACTCTGCTAAATAATTTCTCTTCTTCCCTCCCCAGGAGTTACTGGACACTATTTTTCATATTATACCCAGCAAATTTTGAAGTAAATTTAGACTTATTTTCAATGAAATGTCAGTTGTATTTCCTTGCTGTATTTTTTATTTGAAAATTTTAAAGTCTTAAATAACTTCAAGAAAAGAAAGAAGCTGCTCCACAGTCTTCCTGTGGTCCTCGCTGGCTCCCCGGCTGTGAGAAGGCAGCGCAGTGGTTTGAAGGGACGGGAGCAAAACCAGCCTGCTCTGGGGTCGGAACAGGCACACACAGCCCCTCTCCCACGTGAAGGAGAAGGAGATGTAGAAAGCCAGCTGACTTCCCAAAGCCACGTGGTTGGCTGGTTCTCTCACAACCCTGTGCTTCTGGCTCCTTTTCTCCTTCCTTATCCCTCTTACAGGTCACCCTGACATCTCCCTCCCCTGCATTTGTTCTCCAGCCCAGTCAAATGTGCCTTGCAAGTGCTGCCTGGCTCTTGCCTCTCCGTTCAGCTCCCACTATCTCCTTCCTAGTTCGCACATCCTCTCAGCACACGTTGATGCCAGTGTCCCGATTGCCATCCTGGTGTCCAGGGTTGGTTCTGGTCTCCTCCCGGCTCCCACTGCATTGTGTTTTCTCCTGCTAGGATTGTCTTTTACATCCAGACTAGACACATCACTCTCTTGTCGCCCTTAATGAATTCCTGTTGCCCCGTGAATACGGTCCAGATCACTTTTCTTTTTCTTTCATTTTTAATATTTCAATTCCAACAAGGATACGATTTAGCACTCAGTGTAGGCAATACAAAAATATATATAAACAGTCTCTCTTCTCAAGGAGCTTACGGCTTTTTAAAGAATATATGCGTATACTTAAAAAGAATAAAAATCTGTATGGCATTTGAAATAATTTTACATTTATCATCACATTTGAACTTTAGATGTGCTTCTCTATACCCAGTGCTTGCAAAGAGTAAGCCCAGGAGTGGGGTATGGTGGCGCATGCCTGAGGGAGGCAGAGGCAGAAGGATTACAAGTTCGAGTCCCACCTGGACAACTTAGTGAGACCCTGTCTCAAAAATGAAAATAATAAAAAGGGCTGTACTGTACCACTCAGTGGTAGAGTGCCTCTGGATTTGATCTCTGGTATCAATAAAAAATAAGACCCAAGGATGCAATATTTTATACAAAAAGTGGATATACGCAATGTATATGTTATGTATTCACAAAAAATGAAACTTTGTGACAGTCGGAGTGACCTGTTTTCCTTGGAGAGAAAAAGTTATAATAGGATTTTCCAAAGATTTTATATCTATATTTCTATATATCTATATTTATCTCTCTCTGAGAGAGAGAGACAGAGACAGAAGAGGAGGGTGGAAGGGAGGTTTGCTCATGAATTATGGAGGCTGAGAGTCCTCCTGGGAACTCCTTTGAGGCTCAGAGGAGCTGATGATGTAAACCTCAGTCTGAAGGTTTGAGGAAATAAGATAAAATATTGCAGTTCAAGGTGGCAGGCAGGAAGCAGAAGAGAGGTGAATCGTTCTTCCTCTACCTTTGCTCTCTATTCAGGGTCTCAGGGATTGGGTGGTGCCCACCCACACTGGGGAAGACTATTTTACTGAGTCCTCCAACTGAAATGCTAATTTTACTCAAAACACCCTCCTAAATACACCCAAGAAGAATGTTCAAGCTGGGTCCTCTGGCCAGTCAATCTGACACTCAAAAGTGAACATCAAGTAGTCAAGGTAAGTGCTAGATTGTTCCAACACCCCTGAAGGTGTGTGGGATGTTCCCCCTCATCTCAACTCGAAGTTTTCTCCTCCTACTCCAAGGCTATCCCTGTTTGTTTGTCATTTCATTGCTGTTTGAAAAAGATTTAACAGCATATGTGTTATGGGTTATACCTAGATGTCCCCACAAAGCCTCATGAGGTCATAGGTGGGAATTTTCAAAGGTGGCTGGATTAGAGTGTGGAAATGTGGATTAATGGTGTTATACTGGGATTAAGTAGGTGGATGATGGAAGCCCCACCGGGGTATGATTGGCACCAATTAACAGGCTTACAGCCTGTATGGTATATAAAGGGAGAGAGAGAAATAGGCTTGTGACTGCTACTACTTGCCTGCTACTGCCTCCTGCCTGCTCTGTGATGCCCTCTGCCATGCAACCCTGTCTTGGAACCAGCTGACTATGGACTGAAACCTCTATAAACTGTGAGACAAAATAAAGCTTTCTTCCTTTAACACTGGGTGTTGGGTATTTTGTCTCAGCAATGAGAAAAGTAACTAAGACAATATGTATATTTCCTTAAATTGTATATTTAATTTTACCTATTCTTAAGCTTTATAAAAATGCTGTCAAGTGTTCTATAATTTGCTTTTTAAAAATTCAGTACTCTCCTTCTAAAATCCATCCATGTGTTTGTATATAGCAGTATGATATTTATCTTCATTGCTGTATATTATTTAGTTCTGTGAATATACTACTTTTATTTTATATATTCTTATTTATGGAATCTGGCTTTGAAAGGCCTCTAGGTCCCTAATTACTACTAAAGTAATACTTAGTTTCTTATAATATTTAAATAAATCTCAGAAAGCCTGTCATTCTTTTATTTATAAAGATAATAAAACAGAACATAACTTATGATCAAGAATTTGTAAATGAAGTGTGGTAAAAACATATTTTTCATTTAATCTCTGGGCGAAGGGTTTGCATCCTAATTATAGCATAGAATCTTGGAAGGCACTAGAAAGGACCTTGGAAGCAACCAGGGCAAACCCTTCACTTTACAGGTGAGGAAAACCAGGCCCCAAAAGACAGACTTTGGTCCCTGCGTTGTACCACAGGAAGCACCTGCACCAGTCCTGGGCTTGAATGTCAGCTCTGCAATTCTCAGTTCTCCTTTAAAGTGGGGGTAAGAAAAGCTATGCCAGGGCCTGTGTTCAGTGAGATTACTAAGTGACATAAAATGGATGTGTCTTCCCTTCCTTGACGCCTAAGTGGAAGAGAGTCAATAAGTGTGTTTTCCTCATCCCATTCCATCTTGTTGAAGGGTACAGATCAGGGTACAGAAAAAGGAGGGTACGACTCCAAAGTGTCCACCTTGCAGGGCTGTTAGTTTCTCATCGGTTCCGTTCTACCAATCCTGACACTTGTCAACCTCTTCGTGGAGGCTGTTTGCAGAGTCTGACCCACAGATGTCCCTTCGCTATGTGTGCCAACTGCATTCTAGCTGATGATGGGTCGTGGCAGTCTCTTTTCACAACTTCCCTTTACCCTCAGTGTGAGGTCCACACCCTTACACGACCTCACACGTCCCCGCTGGCCTTTCTACCCCCCGTCACTCCTCTCCTTCAACACTCAGGTCCAATCATACTTTTTCCTGGCAGGTGTCCTGTGACCTCTGTGTACTGTGCAGCCCTCGCCAGGCAAATTCATACCCATAAATTCAGTTTGCTGCAACTGACATGTCGCCCTTTCTGGGAGCCCTTCTCTACCTCGGGCTGGAGGCTCCTCATCAGAGCACACATCCTAACACTGTATAGCCACAGAGCAGGCTTACGTGACTCTTCTGCTCAGCTATAAAGTTCTTGAATCTTTTTTTGGTGGGGGAAGTGCTGGGGATTGAACTCAGGGCCTTGCACTTGCTAGGCAAGTGCTTTACCCCTGGGCTAAAGCCCCAACCCCAAGTCTTTGACTCAAAGAGACTGTGGGTTTTTATCTTGGTATCTGCAACGGCTGGCATAGTACTTTACACTACAATTTCAGTTTTTAAAAAACAGTTAAATTTTTAAGTGAAATATGACATACATTCCAAAAATGCATTAATCACATATCTACAACTCACAAATTTCACAAATGAAACTTGTGCTGTAAGTAGCATCTACCAAGGAACAGAACATCACCCCAGAATCCCTCTTCATGTCTCTTTCCAGTCATTATCCCTCTTATTTCTAATACAATAGAGTGTTTTTGAATTTTATATAAATGGAATCATACAATACATGTCCCCCTTTGTGTCTGTCTTCCTTTCCTTAATATTATGTTTGTAAGATTCGAAAGCTTTTCTAAAAAAAAAAATGAGTAATATTGCAGTATCTAAGATTTTAATCAGTGTATACAAGATGTTTTCCGTATCATCAGTTTCAGAAAGAAGGCAGCTATTACAAGGCAGGCGTTAAATTCCTCTCTAGCAGATACGGTGACTGCCTGCTTAGCATGCTTCACTGTCACTGCTCCGGAGCCAGTTTTGCCCAGGCGGCTACCCCTCCCACATGCAGCCCGTGTGACTCTGGATGGCGCAATTGCCTGGACAGAGGATGATGTGAAGCTTTGATTTTGGGAAGGGGATTCTAGTCAGGCAGCAAAGGAGAGATATCATGAGATGGAGGGTTCCACCTGCAACATGGGGCTGAGATGGAAATCCCTCTGGAGAAGGCCATTCTGGCATCACCTGCAGTGCCTCTGCTGTGAAGGGTTTGCATCCTAATTATAGCATAGAATCTTGGAAGGCACTAGAAAGGACCTTGGAAGCAACCAGGGCAACCCTTCACTTTATAGGTGAGGAAAACCAGGCCTCAAAGAGACAGGCTTTTTGGTCCCCCATGTTGGGTTGCACAGACTTTGCTGGTGCATTATGGTAGACAGAGGAACCAAGCAACTGAAGAACAGCATCATGGGAGTGGTGGGGCATGAAGGACACTGCGTATGCCAGGAAGCATAGAGGCTTCGCCTCTTGTCCTACCCCTGGGGGAAAGGAGGGGAGGGCAACAAGAGCAGTGTAACTTTAGGTGGCCCAAAGGCATTTCCTCAGAGGACATGGACTGCACTGGCTGGCAGGTTGCCAGATTCTGGTGGAGGGACATGCACAAGATGGCAAAGGTGCTCAAGTAGTGGACATGAAGCACTGTCTGGGGATAACCAGACTTGTGACATTTCCCCAAATGATAATGTGGTAATGAGAGTGACTGGAGAGACAGACAGGAAAGGACCCTAGGGTTGATGGACCATTGATGGAGCAGGTTTCTCTCTCTCCCACCCTTCCTCTTCCTCTTCCTCCTCCTTCCTCTCTCTCTCTCCCCTTACCTTTCCCTTCTTGATGAGAACAGTAATCACACTGCCTGCTAGGACCAAGACAGCATGCCGAGGGTCCTAGGGTCCCACGGAGTAAGGACTCTCTGGTGGTAAGGACATGCTGTGGTTATGTGAGGTAAAGCTCAGAATGATTTGAGCTGAATTTACAGGGAAAATAGTTCCTTCTGCCACCCACACTTGGGAAGTGACATAGGTCAGTTACATTTACACAGAGATGTCAGGCAGACTTTGTGAATAAGACAGCATCCGATTTGACCTGAAAGGATAAGACAGACTTTATACCTGAAATGACTGAGAAGGGGGGTAGGAGAGTGTTTCCATGAAAGGGAAGTAAAAGTACAAAACCTCAGTTTGACTCTGCCACGGCGAAGTCAGAGACAGAAGGTGTTTTGGGCTGAGGAGTATTGCAAAAGCCCTAACAGAAGTTTGACTCTTGAATGTGATAGAAGACAATTAAAGGATTTGAAATATTTCAGTGATAAGACTGAAGTTGGCTTCAAAATGATTAAAATCAGGATGAACTAGAATAGGGAAAGACAGAAAGTGAGGAAACCAAGTTAAAGCTAAAAGCAGCAGAACTGAGGAAAGGAAACAAGGACCTGAGTCGAGGTCATGGTGACTATAGAGAAGTAGAGATTTTCCGGAGTTGAGCTTGCCGGGAGTTGGCACTGAGGGAGTGTGAGTATAATTAAGAAGAACTGTAGCCTTGTCACAAAAGCTGCTCCTACAAGTTGGTAATTTTCTCACACATTACATTTTCCACATAACCATCTTGCTAGTGAAATGATTGCCAATTTGCGGGCTATTTTGGGAGTCTACAGGTAGCAAACAAAGCAAACAAAAGCCAAAGACTTACACATAGGAAGGATTCGTCTGAAATAGATTCCTTTCTCCCTGGGGGTTAAGAGTAGTATTGCTTTATCCCTGCAGTGGTGACAGCTAGAGGCGTGACTACAGCTCTCTTCCCTTCACTGTCCCCGTGAGCTATCTATCAGAACCTGCCAGGACAGAGTCTGAGCCAAGCCATGGAGATCCTGGTTTTTACCATTTTCCGGAATTCAGTCTATTGACTGCTGTGTGTTCATTTCCTAAGCAAGAAAACTGAGCTTAAAACTTGACTCCAAAACTTAATTTTCTTTATTATTCTGAGAAGGGATTGTGAATGTTCCATAAGGAACACATGCCAAAAAAGCTTTCTTGATAATAGAGTTAGCAATAATTTTTAAAGTCATGTTTTTAAAAGAACAACTTCAGTATCTTCTCTTCCTGAGGGAAGACCATAGACGCCATCGTAGGATCTAGAGTCACCACTTTATTAGCTGCTCCCTAAATAGCTGTAAGATAAATAGCAGGAAAAGATGCTAATAGAAAGGAAAGGGCTATGATGGGAGAAATTTTAGGCAGCAACATAATTCTAAAGCTGCTGCATGGGGAGAGCTCAGCTTATTCTCTCTTAATTGAAAAATAAATAGATCTTCAGGGTAAGAAATAAAGAGGAAAGAGGATCTACTCCTGAGAGCTCTTTGCTTCACATTTTTTAAGATCTGACTAAAGTTTTGAAGAAAGTCTCAGTTTTGTTTATTCTAAACAGATTTTAAGCAACTCCAGGAAGATGGCAGAGCAAAGAGAAGCAGAGTAAGAGCCTGTCCGAGATTTGTTGTGCAGACACTGGAATATAGCAATTTGGGGAAGAAAAGGAGGGAAGTGTGTTCTCAGGACCCAGCTGGAATCTGAAGCAAGAGTTGAAGCACATGGGGAAAGCAAAAGGAGAGACCAGCCCAGAAGAAGAAAATGACAGATGGATGGCGCTTTCTCTCAGAGCTCCAGCTCATGGCCATGGTTTGCAGCCCCTGGGTCACAGCCCCGGGTCACAGTCTAGGCTCACGGTCTCAGGTCACAGCTGGCTCATGGCAGGAGCTTGCAGCCCAGGTCACGCTCACAGCCTCTGTGCGCAGCCTGGCTCACAGCCCCAACTCGGGGCCCCAGCTCTTAGCACGAGTGACGCAGTTTGAGCCTGTGGATGCACGGTGACTACTGGAGACCCCAGAGACCTCCACGGAAAGACACACAAATAGAGTAGAGCAATGGACACTGAAGACTGCAGTGGTTGGTGAGTTACCTGACTCATCTGATCTCAGACAGCTCCCAGGAGAGGGTGGCAATAGGCTGATGGACACTTTGGAAAGGGGCTGAGGTCAGAACTCAGAAAAGCTGCTAGCAGCTTTTGGTGCTAGGGCAAGGTGGGGCAAGGCAGAGCAGAGTTCAAACGCAAGTTGGCAGGAGGCGAAGGAGCCAAGTTCAAACTGTCAGGGAACTGAGTCCAAGCCAGTGGGAGACACACAGTGTGTCTCCAGCTGAACAGATTGGGTTTCAGCTCCACAGCCAGTGATCAGGCTGAACTTCAATGGAATTGGTAAAGCCTTGCTATTGAGCCCAGCTGGGAACACTCACTACCCGCCCAAATCTACTGCTGGGATTAATCAGCAAGGACCTGGATCTGTCTACTCTGTCTACCAGTGACAGTAGAGACACACCTAGAAGTGGACATTTTTTAATTTTCCCTCTCTGCTCTTCTTTTTCTTGTTTTTTTTCTTGTTTTTATAGGAAAACAACTTCCTAGTTTTTTGCTGTTATTTTTTTGCTCTGTCCTTGTTTTCATTTCTTTCTTCTCTTCTTCCCTCTTTTCTTTACTAGTTCCCCAAAGTTTGTATAATTTCCCCCTGACTTCCAATCTTGCTTCTCATCTCTTTCTCTTCTTCTATTTCTCTACCCTTTCCTCCTAATCGCTTTTGAATTTTCTCCCCTGAGAGTAAAATCACTGTGTCGAGGGCATATTTACTGCATACAAGTTTCTGGTTTATTTTGGATATTGTTATATAACCACAAATTTAGTTCATATGATTTAAGGTGGCAGATCAATAGTTACCACAATTTGTTATTTTCTAGACTATGTTTGATGCTATTGTTGTTGCTGATTGTACTACTTTAGCCAAAGTGACAGAATTGTTCTACTCAGTTGTTCCTTGCATACCAAGACTGAGATTGGCAGAGGGTCACAAATAACCCTATAGGCCACGTCAAAGAACTAGGGGCTGGGCAAATAGACAGAAACTTCTCAGCCCCAATAAATTGAAGAGGCAAGATCTTGCAACAGATTCATAACATAAAAACTAGCCACACCTGTAAAACATCTCTGAGGAAGTAGTCATTTCCAAAAGGTTCTCAAAACTGACAAAAAAAGCTACCTGCCACAGGCAATTCATAAGCATCAACCCAGGAACTAAACTAAAGAAGAAAAAATAGAAAATGAGAAGACACACAAATAAGATGCAACCTCATATCTCCAGCTCACCAAAAGCAAACCCAAGGGGTAGTGAAGTGGAACAGTCTGAAAGCTTCCCACCCAGACTCTTGGAAGCAGCAACAGCAGAAGTAACAACGTAGATGAATGAGGCTCTAGAAAACATCAAAACAGAAATCATTTCCAGAATGAAAGACATGATTAGTGACTCTAGAGCAGATACAGATAAAAAAATAGAAGAGCTTAGAAAAATGATGGCAACCATAAATGCCCAACACAGGAAAGAAATGGAATCCATGAAACAGATTCAAACAGATGTCCAAGAGATTAAAAATTCCATTGAACGTATTGGCAGTAGAATGAAACAATGTGAAGTGAGAATCTCAGATATAGAAAACAAGATTGTGATTAATGATCAAGAAAAGAAAGAGTTCTTCTAAATGATAAGGGACCATGAAAAATCAGTATGACAGCTGCTAGATGACACAAAGAAAAATAACATAAGATTAATCGGAGTCAATGAAAAAGCAGGAGATAGCACAAATCACATAAGAAACCTGTTCATAGAAATAATGGCAGAAAACTTCCCAAGTATGGAAAAAGAACTGGACATACAGATGAGTGAGGCATACAGAACCCCAATTAGCCATGATCAACAAAAATCTACCCCAAGGCATATAATAGTCAAGATTCCAGAAATTCCACACAAGAACAGAATATTGAAAGCTGCTGGAGAAAAGAAACAAATAACCTATCACGGAAGTCCCATCAGAATAACAGCAGACTTCTCAACACAAACCCTCAAGTCAAGGAGAGCTTGGAGTGAAGTATTTCAAGCCCTAAAAGACAACAACTTTCAGCCCAGATTGATGTACCCCACAGTCAGATACTTCCATGACAAAGAACACCAGAGGAGATTCATAACCACCAAACCAGCATTCCAAAATGTTCTGAAGGACATTCTAGAAAGAGGAAATGAGAATTACAACTCCAGGAATTGCAACAGAATGAATCCTTGAGACAAGGCAACTCACCAATCAAAAGAAGCAGACTGGCAGAATAGGTCAAGAAGCAAGACCCAGCAATATGCTGCACACAAGAAACACATTTAATTTAAAAAGCAATTCATAGACTGAAAGTCAAAGGATGGAAAACAATACTTCATGTGATAGCAACCTGGAAAAAAGCAGGGGTAGCCATTCTATTTGCAGACAGAGTGGATTTCAAGCCAAGATTCATTAAGAAAGACAAAGAAGGTCACTACATCCTTGTAAAGGGAACAATCCAAGAAGAAGAGATGACAATCATAAATATATATGCTCCAAATACCAGTGCACCTAACTACATACAACAAATATTGATGGACATGAGAAACCAAATAAGCACCAATATGATTGTAATGGGGGACTTCAATATTCCACTGTCACAAATAGATCAACTAGACAAAAAGTCAACAGGGAAATATCAGAACTAAATCAAACTTTTGAACAAATGGACCTAGTAGATGTATACAGAGTATTCCACCCACGACCTCAGAATACACATTCTTCTCAGCTGCACATGGAACTTTCTCCAAAACAGATCACATATTAGCTCATAGAACATGCTTAAGTAAATGCAAAGAAATCGAAATTATCCCATGCATACTATCAGACCATAGTGCATTGAAACTGGAAATAAACAACAAAAGGAACCACAAAAATTCCATCAACACATGGAAATTAAATAACACGCTCCTGAACAATCAGTGGGTCAGAGAAGAAATTAAAGAAGAAATTAGACAGTTTCTACAATTGAATGATAATGTCAATACAACCTACTGAAATTTGGGGGACACAACGAAAGCAGTTCTATGAGGGAAATTTATAGCATTGAACTCCCATATCAGAAAAACAGAGTGAGCTCAAATAAACAACATAATGTTGAACCTCAAGCTTCTAGAAAAAGAAGAGCAACTCAAACCCAAAGCCTGTACAAGCGAGAATATTATAAAGATTAGAGCTGAAAGTAACACAATTGAAACTAAGAAAACAATACAAAGAATCAATGAATTGAAGAGTTGGTTCTTTGAAAAATTAAATAAAATTGACAGACCCTTAGCCAATCTTATAAAAAAAAAGGAAAGAAAAGACTCAAATTCGTACAATTAGGAATGAAAAGGGTGAAAGCACAACAGATCCTGCAGAAATCCAGAAGATCATCAATACCTACTTTGAGAACCTGTATTCCAATAAGATTGAAAATACAGAAGAAATAGACAAATTCCTAGATACATATGAATTACCAAAACTGGATCAAGAAGATATAAAAACTCTAAATAACCCAATATCAGCCACTGAAATTGAAGAAGTAATTAAAAACCTACCAACAAAGAAAGCCCAGATCCTGATGGATTCACTGCTGAATTCTACAAGAAATTTAGAGATGATTTAATGCCACTAATTCTCAAACTCTTTAATGAAATTGAAAGAGAAGAAATTCTCCCAAATTCATTCCCAGAAGTAAGCATTACCCTGATATCAAAGCCAGAGAAGAATCCAACAAAAAAAGAGAACTACAGGCCAATCTCATTAAAGAAGATAGATGCAAAAATCCTCAATAAGATACTGGCAAACAGAATGCAACAAATTATCAAGAATATTATACACTATGACCAAGTAGGATTTATCCCAGGGACACAGGGATGGTTCGACATATGCAAATCAATAAATTTGATACACCATATTAACAGAGCCAAGGACAAAAACCATATGATCATCCCAATAGATGCAGAAAAGGCATTTGACAAGGTCCAACACCCATTCATGATAAAAGCCCTGCAGAAAATTGGAATAGATGGTCTTTATCTCAATCTGATAAAAGCCATCTGTAACAAACCAACAGGCAACATCATATTAAATGGTCAAAAACTAAAACCTTTCACTCTAAAATCTGGAACAAGACAAGGATGTCTGCTCTCACCACTCATTATAGTTCTGGAAACATTAGCCAGAGCAATTAGACAAGAGAAAGAAATAAAAGGAATAAGGATAGGAAAAGAAGAAGTTAAATTATCATTATTTGCAGATGACATGATACTCTATATAGAAGACCCCAAAAACTCCACGAAAAGACTTCTAGATTTAATAACCAAATTCAGCAGCATAGCTGGATACAAAGTCAACACTCAGAAATCAATAGCATTCCTGTACACAAATAACAGACTCACAAACAACAGACTCATAGAGAGAGAAATTAGGGAAGAAACACCTTTCACACTAGCATCCATAAAAGTACCTAGGAGTCAATCTTACGAAGGAAGTAAAAGATCTATACAATGAAAACTACAGTACTATGAAAAAGGAGATTGAAGAAGATACCAGAAAATGGAAAGAGATCCCTTGCTCCTGGGTAGGAAGAACCAATATAGTGAAAATGGCCATACTCCCAAAACTGCTATACAGATTTAATGCAATCCCAATTAAATTACCCATAGCATACCTCACAGAATTAGAGAAGACAATCCTAAAATTCATTTGGAACCAAAAGAAACCTAGAATAGCAAAAGCAATTCTGGGCAACAAAACCAAAGCAGGGGCCATCACAATCCCTGAACTAAAACTATACTACAAA
>PVJO010030021.1:0-15999 GCA_004026905.1 Hystrix cristata
TAGCTGCTTATTTGCATTGCTTATTTGCATACATTCCTTGCATTTACTCACTTTACTTTGCGGCCGGTCAGCTGCCGGTACACCACGCCGGCCCGCCCTGCCTCGGACCCAGCAGACTATAGACTGAAACCTCTGCAGACTGTGAGCTAATAAACCTTTCTTCCCCTAACTTTGGGTGTCGAGTATTCTGTCCCAAGAACGAGAGAAAAGTAACTAAAACACTAGTTAAACAGGAAGAAAGATTGTGAGATTTTAAGTCACCGTGCCATCGAATCATTGTGGAGTCAAGATCGTCGATCGTAGGCAGAATGTGGGTGTGAATGAGCGGGGTACCCAAAACTGAGATTCCAGGGAACAGCAGTTACTTCAGCACCAAGATCTGGAGAGGAGAGAAGAGGTAAAAGGAGTCAGGAAACTAGGAAGTTACAAAAGGGTCATCTTCATTGACTATGATATTGCCTGTTTATTATATGAATAGTACCTAGGATTAAAAGAACAAATCAGATGGTAAAATCTTAAAAGAAAAGGTGTGGGGGTACGAATCATGAGTCTGAAGATGCCTGGGGAAAGGAGGGTAACTCATGGAATCGACTGATGCTATGAAACTCAAGTCGGGTTTCCACTGATGAAGGAGGAAGAAGGGACTGGAAGCCATCATGACACAAGAGGACATCCATCCCACTTGCAGAGTAATGGAAGAGAGAAGCAAGAAGAAGAAAAAGAACTCTATAAATTAAAGGGGCTCTTTGAAGAAGCACAATCACCAGTTTCAGTGAGAGCAAAATGGGATACAGAAGGGATTCAGGATCGCTGGGCTGGGGGAGCTTCCTTGTGACTGATGGGGAGTTGCAAACCCCACAACGGGATGGCTCAGGAATCAGGAAGCATTGAAGATGAGGTCCCTTGGCTATTACACAGATATGTATTTGAGGGACTAACTGGGACGTAAAGGATGATCTGATTGTCCTGGATTCATGGTGTCTGCTCAATGGAAGTGGGCACAGTCTTGTCCAGGACGTTGGTGGTAAAGCTGTGAATGGTAGAGAGTAGGGTCAGGGGCCTCCTCTCTGAGTGAGAACCCAGAACTCTGGGACTTACTTCTTCCCATTAATGGTGGCGTAGAAACCAAGGAAGAAATGGCATAACTAGATGTCGCAAAGCCTGAGCCCCACTTCCTTCTTGTTAATGTTCTTTGATTTGCTCACTCACTAAACAAATACCTACTTGGGACCTACTAAACCTGACTGCCCAATGATAGACTGTAACAGGAAGGAAGGGCATTTTCTTCTCTAGTATCCAATAGTCTCTTCAACGTGTTGGGGGATCTTACTCCATTCATTCATCTGCATTTTTCTCTATAAGATTCACTTGATTGCACTGTGAAAAGGGGACTTTAAGTACGACAGGAGTAAGGCAGGAAGACCAGTTAAGACACCACAGTCATCATCCAAGTGAGAAACAAGAGAATTTAGAGGACAGTCACAGGGATGCACAGAAGGGAGTGGATTTGAAGTGTGTTTGCCGGATGTATAAACCACAGGACTGGGTGGTGCATTCAGTAGGAGGGAAATGACATGTCAGAGTCTGGTACATAAGAAACCACGTAAATGGTGGTATGAAGCCCTGAGATGAGAAGCACCTCAGACGCCTGGTGTTGGGAAGAGCACAGTGAGTTAGAGAAGGCCAAGCGGAGTTAAAATTATCACCAAAAATTACTAACGTAGGTTTTAACATAAGTAGCAATATTTCCCGTTACTGGCACGATATGCCAGTCAATCTCCTACACGCTTAGCAGTCGCAGACTCCCACCACATCACAAGAGGGGTGTGTGCTGACACTTTCCACTTCACAGAGAAAGGACATGGGGTCAAAAGGGTTAATCTTAGTGTTGTTTTGATCTGCATCTCTCGAATGACCAATGATGTTGAACATTTTTTCATATATTTATTTGCCATTTTTATTTCTTCATCTGAGAAATGTTTATTCATTTCAGATGCCCATTTTTGGATAGGGTCTTTAAATTTGGGGGGGGTTGATCTTTTTGAGTTCTTTTTTTTTCTTTTTTTTTTTTTGAGTTCTTTATATATTCTGGATGTTAGACCTTTGTCTGAGGGACAGCTGGCAAAAATTTTCTCCCAGTTTGTGATTTTTCACCCTACTCTATTAGTAATTTCTTTTCAACAAATAGGACACAAGTATTTAAATATCGCGTTGTTTCTCTTGTGTGAGAAACCAAAAGCACAAATAAGGACCAACATGGATGATAGATATTGGGAAGTAGGGAGAAAATGTTCAAATGAGAAAGGGAAGAAGAAGGGTGAGGGAAGGGAAGGAAAGGGGGAAAAGGGAATTAAGATGTGTTATGTACATCCACCAACTCTTGATGATGAATGTAATCATTATATACTGCATACATGTACTAATAAAAATATTTTTTAATTAAAAAAAAGGGTTAATCACTTCCTCCAAAGGTACACTACCCACAAGTCTGTCCCAAAGCCCGCAGCTTACCCATTATTCACACCACTTTCCAGGGTCCAGTTAATTATCTTAATCTGAATACCCAAAATCCCAAAAAAGAGGTCTGAGGTGAAAATATGCACATGAGCCATCTTCAGGGACAATACGACTTAGGAAAAGATACTTAGAAGAACTATCAGGAGTCTGAGGAATTGGGAGATGTTGGAGTGGCTTCTCAATATTAAATATTGAGAAATGTTTGATTTTGAAAGGGAAATGGTTTATTTTCCTCAAATTACCACGTGGCTTAAAACAAACATTTCTTCTGCTATAGTTCAGGTAGCCAGGAGTCTGAAATCAAGATTTTAGCAGGGTTGGTCCCTTCTAAGGGGTCCAGGGACAGATGCACTCCATGCCTCTCTCCTAGTCTTGGCGGAGCTGGAGATCCTCGGTGCTTCTCGGCAACTACACGCATCACGCATCTCTGTCTCTGTTTGCACATGACATTCCTTCTGTCTCTTTGTGTCTCCAACTCTCTCTCTGTATTCAGAAATCCAGTTGTTGGGTTTAATATCCAGTCTATACTGGTGCTGCTTCATCTTGACTACATCTGCAAGACCACATTTCCAAACAAGGTCACACTCACAGGTGCTGTGTGGACATTCCTTTGAGGAGGGAGTGTACTATTAACCCACTACAGAGAGAAAAAATTGAAATTATTTTGAAACCCTTTTTTATTTTAGTTCACGCCAAGAAGGTGCAAATTTTCCAGGGGGCTTTAGAGCACTTAATTTCAGCTCATCAGGAAAGTGTCATTTTCTTCCACCCTGGGGATATTTTTTTATCATGCACAATATTTTGGTCATGTCTTTTGCCAAATGATTGCATCCTTTCTCGGTGCCTGATTACCAAACTTGCTAAAACAGATCATGTGTCCAACCCCCAGTTTCTGATTCAATAGCTCAAAGGTGTATCTCCAAAGTTGCATTTTTAATAAATGCCCAAATGATACGACGTGGAGGTGTGGAGGCTGCAGGCTCCAGGCCACGCTGTGAGAATTGCTCCTCCAGACTCCCGGAAATCAACTTTCTCCCACTCTTTGCTTAGGGAAAAGAGGACATGATTATGCCAGTTGTTCTTTCTCTTTTCTGTGTGTGGTTAATGAGTAGGTACTAAAAAAAGAGCCTAGGAGATGCAGTTATGTCATCATTTGTGCTGCTATTTACAATTATCGTCCTGTGTATCCCGTTACAAGTTGTGGAGTGTCTTCCCGAACTCTGTGTAATACAGCTTTTGAACCAATGATAGGGTGGATGTCACTGTCCCATTTATCCAGGAAGACTTAAATTCATAGGCATAAACACCTCGGAAGACATTATCATCAACCGATTGCAGAGGCTGTGTTGGGAAATCCAGCCTTTGTGTTCAAAGGCAGCGCAATCTCTGCCACTGGACAGCAGTTTTATAGACTCTGTGTCTGAATTTCCGGTAAGTATATATGACCGGTGCTCCGTGGAAGATCACTGAAACTTAAGACAACCCACAGGTTTGCTTCGTTTGCCTTTGTATCAAGGCTGCACCATCAGGGGGTTGCTGTCCTTCAACCTCGTTCTTTCCTCTGGTCTTAGCAAAGTCTTTATCAATCAAGCTTGACAAAGTTCTTTGTTCTCTTTCCCCTTGTCTGTCCAAATGGCAAGTTTTGTACTTGCTAAGGCACATTCCCGAGCACTAATTCTCTGGTGTTAGTGGGTTCGGTATTCTCCCTTCCAGGAATCAGGGTGGGTAAATACAACCCAGGTGTACTCTGTGCTGTTTGTCTCAACCTTTCTTCTGCATCACGTTTGCTCTGACCAGCACCACACACCTGGCAAGCAGAAGGGCTGAGATTTGAACCTGCCATCTACACCTCTGAGCCTGCACTCCATCACCCTGTTATGGTTTGTGTCTAGATGTTCCCCCAAAGCCTCATGTGGTAAGAGGTAGCTGGATCTAGAGTGTGTGATTACTGCCCACCCTAAAGACAGGTACCCTGGATAAAATATAAGATACAGGAAGAAGCTGGTTAGCCCGCTTGGTTGCATTCCTTGCTTACCTGGCTGCCTTCTGCCTGTCTGCCATGTCACCCTGCCTCAGACCCAGCTGACTATAGACTGAAACCTCTGCAGACTGTGAGCTAATAAACCTTTCTTCCCCTAACTGTGGGTGTCTGGTAGTTCATTCCAGCAATGACAGAAAAATAACTAAGACAACCCCCACAGCAGCCCTCCCTGCTTTCGGCAGCTCTTCGCTTTATATCGGCATTTTACTAAACTCCTTAAACTGGCAAGGAACGTGCTCAACAAATGCACCTTTAGTATGCTCCAGCCAAGTTACTGACCCAGCCAGAGCATCCATGTTCCACCTATGTCCCACTCCCAATGGCTCCATGCCCTCATGTGTGAAATGGATCAGAACAGATGAAAACACAATCACCAGGCTCAGGCAATTCTAGACATAGCTTCCCACTTGTTCTCTTACTGTGCAGTCTTGAGCAAGTCACTGATATCTCACAGCCTCCACTTCTACATCTGTAAAATGGGTATAAGAATATTAAGCTTGGACAACTGCTGTGAGAATTGACTAGATACACAATTTATGCCACAAGTAGCAGCTCAATCATTGATTCTTCCGGTATTTATCATACTATTGCCCCCATGTACAGTCCCCCAACTGCCAGGATTTCTGCTATATGTTTAGTTCTCTCAAAGCCTCGGTGTAGTGTACAGAAAAAATCCCGATAATGCCATTTCCCAGCTTATTTTCTTCTTTGAAACACTAAATAGTTCTTTGAACCCTCCAATTTCTTATTCAACAGTAATAAAGGGCATACTAGCCACCGTTTTTTACCCTTAAAATGTGCCCAAAAATTTGCACGTAGGATAGCAATAAACAGTACTACTACCCCGTGTGGGAGGTGATACCATCATTTCCATTTACAGAAGAGGTTTACCTGGAGGGCAGTGAGTTTAAGTAGAACCACATTATCTCAGAATGCGAAGGAGCCCTGGCGTCTGTGCCATTCCCCTGGACTGATGCTGGCATGGATACTTTCTCGCCAAGGGGCTTTTGCTCCTGTTCCCTCCCTCCCCTTCCCTGCTTCTTAAGGGCAATCAGGGCAGTCATCCGTCTTTGTCCTCGGAGGCTGGCTGACGAACTCCCAAGCTGAGTCACCACACTGTGCGATTTTTCTGTTTCTATGTCCCCCTCCCTTCACTGGACTTGAAATCCACTGAGGGTGGGACCTGGGGCTTTGTCCCGGCATGCAGCTGCCACTCAGTGCTGTGGAGCAAGTCAGCATCTTTATAAACTAGTGCAGGAATGCTGAGGACAGAGTGGCACAGAGGGATCCTGTATGGCTGGCCTGCTCTTAAGTGTGATGCTTCTTGAGCTCCGACTGCGGCCCTGGCAGGGACGCCTTGCCCTGAGCGAGGCTGTGAGTGCTGCCTTGTGTGCTGCTTACGTGGGGCTCGGTGCTCTCTGTGTTGTCTCGGTGATCCCTGACACCTTTCTTGCTTCCGTGCACCAACAGCGCTCCTCCAGAGTCAGAAGGAACGTTGCCTCCAGGGTTGAGAGGACCAGGATGTGAACAAAGTTCTGCTTTGAGTTAGCCGTGTGGGACGACAGTGGAGCTGCTGCAAGTCGTGGAAGTTTCCATTTGTCTGCGTGACTTTCCAGTAAGGAGAGTGCAAACACACACCTGGGGCTTATCGTTTCCAGACATCGCTCCTCCCCTCTGATCATCCTTTGGAACATCACCACCCTGAGATCCGGCCGCTGTTCCATCCGCAATGCTCTTCTCCGCGCCCCGCTGGGAGTCGCCTCTGGGAGGCCCCGGCAAGGTCACACTGTGTGCCCCAGAGACCAGCTCTACCAGCCCCCTGCCGGCCTCACCAACCATGAAGCACTTGCTGGCCTGAAAATGCCTTTTGCCCGAGTTCACAGGGTGCAGTTCCCCGGGCCTTCCGGAGGGGGAAAACACCAGTTCCTTTCTTTCCTTTCCCACTTCCGGCAGGGCGCAGCCATGCCTGGGGCTGTGGCTCTGTTCATGAACCTCAAGCTGAGAGAAGGAAGGGACTGCTCAAAGCTCATCTGTAAAACAAGAAATCAGATGACATAATGCTCGGCCCGGGAGACTGTGGATTTTGCATCCATGGAGTCAACCAACCTCAGATCTAACTTTTAAATAAATAGTCTATAGCAAACATGCCTGATATCAAATTGTCTGTGTACAGGCTTCTTTCTTGTCACTGATTCCCTAAACAGTATACTACAATAACTATTTACCTGGATTGAGAATTACGTGATCTAAAGATGATTTAAAGTATACGAGAGGGTGTGCATAGGTTAGATGTAAATACATTGCCACTTTATATTAGAGACTTGAGCATTGGTAGATTTTAGTCCGTGAGAGGTCTTGGAATCAAATCGCAGTGCATACCAAGGAGAACAGTACCGACAGCAGCCTTTTTACCACAAAGAGCATTTCTTTTCTTGCTTTTCCCCAGTGGTCAAATGTTTTGATGAAAAATTATGACAGCTTTCACTAGTCCTTAATTCATTGCCCAATTTTTTACTGATGGGAAATATACAAATTACTAATTGAAACTTGGATTCGACAGCAATGAATGAGACGACAATTCCAGCTTGAAATATTGAAGTTAATTTATTTAAATTGCAGTTAATTTATAAAGTAAGAACACAAATTAATGTGGAATTCATTTTAGGCACTTGGAAGTATTGAGAATTGCCCTCCCTAGCTCAACATTACATGCACTCACTTTGGTTTCTCTGAATGTAGAATGAATGAAGGGAAATGGATTGTACATTTGGTTAGAAATTTAAGTTTTCCCTTTGGTTCTTAGGGGCAAATGATTTTCAGTTCCATAGACTTAAATTTTTTCGTTACTTTATATTAACCTGTGATGGAGTTCTTCAAGAGCTACTAAAATTGGGCCATTCGTGTCAATAAGTCCTACCAGAAGTGTAACCAGAAGTCAGATTTGGTACTGACTTGAGGGTTGGAAACTACACACTTAAAATGTTGTAACGTTCTTATTGCAAATAGTTTACGCAACAAACATCACTAAAGAATAGGGTGGGGGGTATTTCTGATAGCCTAATGGTAGCCTAATTTAGGTACCTGGACTGGGCCATGCCTAAATCTACCACACCTTTAATTGGCAATTGGTATGAGTTGATCACCCCCACAACCTATTTGCTTTAGACTTTTGCCACTTCCTGTTCAATTTTACAGAATATTAGTACAGTTCAAATTACATTTGAAGATGTTAGGCTAAATAAAATGGCATCCAAAAGTTCCTAACACAAAGTAGATACTTGATAAATTAGTTGGTGGACAAAGTCTTCAGGAGCGACAGCTGCCTATTTTATTTTATTTTATTTTATTTTATTTATTTATTTAATTTATTTATTTATTGGTGCTGGGGATCGAACTCAGGACCTTGTGCTTGTGAGGCAGACACTCTGACCACTGAGCTAAATCCCCAGTCCACAACTGCCAATTTTAAAACAAGTGCTTTACTTGTTTTAAAGAAAAAGAAATCATACTTTACACTATTAGCAACATTTCAGAGTTCTCAAAACACTTGCACAGTATTTTCCTTTGTTGACAGTCACCTCTCCACCACTTCTAGCTATTTGCTGATCTGTTAACCATGTGGCCAAATAGAGGGTGGATTTCAGAAGAACATGTATGGGGGTTCGTTCCAAAACTAAAGCAGGGTCATTAGCAAAACATAGTCCAGTTCTTGAGTACCTGCTATGACAGGCCCTGAGACTACAGTGCTCAATGAGACAAACAGGACCAGGGGCTCGTAGACCGGGAGATGCACAGACCAAGGAAGTCAAATTCATCCCAACAAGACAAGACAGAGTGGTAGGCAGTGAAATGT
Source organism: Hystrix cristata (assembly GCA_004026905.1). Classification (NCBI taxonomy): domain Eukaryota; kingdom Metazoa; phylum Chordata; class Mammalia; order Rodentia; family Hystricidae; genus Hystrix; species Hystrix cristata. Next base: position 8,412 of record PVJO010030021.1, read on the forward strand.
ACCTCACTTCCTTTGTCTGTCTGCAAATGAACAGCTCAGAATTGGATGGAATCGAAAAGGTATGAGTTTTAGACAAGAAAAAAAAAGAAAAAGAAAGAAATCTTAAAGCCATCACTTAGCCTCTCTCGTAACTTTCACAGCTTCCAGTGGAATTTCTCTGTCAAAGCTGCCGAGAAGACTCATGAAGAAGATGCATGCGCTGTGGATACTGAGCATCTCAAAGTGTACAGCAAGAGGAGGGATCATAAATCGAAGAGGACTGAGAGACCCACCAGGTTTTTCCAATAATGTCTATCTTGTATTACACAAGCAGTGTTAAGGCACTATATAGAAATCTATACAAAACCCATCCATAATCTCAGCACCTCCCCGTTAGTATTTCCCTTTCCTACATCCTCTTTCTCCCCTTGACCAAAATCACACTGATACTTGAGGAGTTAGAATCACTGTGGAGTCACCGTTTCCAAATTCATCACCTTTTTCTCTGAATATTTCATGTAAAGGCTCCACATTTACAAACTACATTTGTCATAGCAATAACACTTCATTTAGGCATTAATTTTAAAGTGCACTTTCACATTCCATCCAGTATTCCCTGGTATGAATGGCACGGCTAGCACATCTTCATTTAGGAAAGGTGACACTTTATTCACGGTAAATCTTTACGATAGGTTGATAGGATGGTGGACTAAGTTTTAGTAAAGTCTCCTCAGAATTGGATTACTAAATGTCACTTTAATTACCAAAGTCTTTTGGATAATATAGGGAGCTTGGGAGGATGGAGCAGATCGGAAGAGTGAAGTAATTTGCACAGAGGGCATTGGGGTCTCGCGTGGGATGGGAGGAGGGCTCCTTGGGGATCACTGTCTAGGGCCAGGTGGTTGTGGGGAGATGGTTGAGGATTATCTTGGAGCATGATCAGTTTGTCATTTTGAGAATGGGCACTGTGGAGTGTAATTTTATGGCGGGCCTAAGAGAAATAGGATTTGCCAGGGAGCATAGCCATGTAGGGAATATGGTTAGGGGTTTATTGTGGAGTGCATTATGGTAGCGAGAGGATTGAGAGGCTAAAAGCAGTTGCTGGATTAGAGTATTGACACGTACCGTGCAGTGAGAAAGAGATTATGAAGGTGGGTGGGCTGGGGTTTACCTAGGAGTGTGACCTGTTTATATAGAAAAATCAGAGAGATGAATGTGGAATGCAGAAGGGCTATGGAATGGGAGAGGTGGTGATCACTGAGGCATGGGAAGCGCATGGTAGAGGCAGGACCAAAAAGTACAGGGAGCATGAAGTGGTTGGGGGGAGTCAGAATTGCGGCACACAAGGTATGTGACAGAAGGTGGGTGGGTTGCAGTTCACTGTAAAGCATGAAAGAGTTTGGCAGAGGCGGTTTGGAGTTCACTGAGGAGCGTACAGTGTTGCAGAGGAAAGACAGGATTAATGTGGAATGTGAAAGGGCTAGAGCCAAGAATTTGGATGGATTACTGAGGCTGGGTAAGTTGGTGTTGAGTATGGTGTGTGAAGGAGTTACAGCAGGTGAGATTCAGGGGTTACCATGTTTGGGAGTTGAGTATGTGAAGGGCCTGTGGGAAGAGAGAATAGAGGGGTTCTAGGGGGTGTGAGGAGCATGAGAGAGGAGATTGGGGTTTATTTGCAGCATGAAGCGGTCGAAGGATGACTAGTACTTAATGTTGAATGTAAACTGGTTTCGCCGAGAGATTTCAGCTCATACTGGGAATAAGATGAGCAGTTGTGAGGAACAGGAACAGCACTCTCTGTAGGGGATAAATGATCCTGGAGGTGAAGAGGGTGTCACCACAAAGTGTGACATGGCATTAGGAGATTAGAAAGGACAGAGGAGAGCTGGGTGGTTTTGTGGTGGGAGAACTAGGTTTACGCAGGAATGCCAGGGTTTATGCAGAGGGAAGGTTGGGGATTACTGTGATGTGTGAAGTGGTTGTGGAAGAGGACTGGAGCTTTTCTTTGAATATGAGGAGGTGTGGGGAGAAATGGGAATCACTATAAAGGGTAAACTGGCTGTAGAGGTGAGAACTGTAATATGGAGCGTGAAATAGTGATGAAGGGGAAGGTTTAGATCCTAACGGGAATATGAATTGGCTGTGGAGAGGGCGTATTCCCTGAGGGACTTCCTGTAGGATATAACTGAGGTGGTTTCGGATAGACAGAGCTGCAGATTTACTGTGGAGTATAAAACGGTTATTGTGTTGGAGGACTGGCTGTGCCATGGAGTAGGAAGTGGTTGCAAGCTGGGATGACGTTTGCTTAATGTGAATTGGTCGTGGACAGGAAGATTGTCATTTACTATGGAATGTCAGGTGCAGTGGGGGTGCAGAGTTTACTGAGGGCTGTGGAGGGATTGTAGCAATGGAAATACGATGGCTTGATTGGGAGTGAGACACAGTTTTCGGAGTTATTGTTGGCCCATTCTTTGGTTTCCTGTCTTTCCACAAACTATCTCCACAACCTGACTAAACATGTCCTTCCTTGGGATGACACTCAGAGTCAAAAGAGTTCTTTCACCTCCTCTATATCCCTCCCTTCTTTCTTTCATTCATAAAATATTTGTTTGAGCACTTACAATACACATGGCTCAAACGTAGGTGATAAAAATACTGTAAGTAAAGATTCTGCCCTCCTCAGTCCCCAGTCTAAAAGCAGATGAGAGCCTCAAGCATAAAGTTAGCAAGTTGTTATGTCAGTACAGGCACTACCTAGCCTGCACAGCAAGAATCCATCCCAGCCTTTAAGAGGAAATGCTGCCTGCTATTCAAGCCAGATATGCTCTCTGGGTTATGATCATGGATCTAGAAGCATGATCTATTTTAGGATCACAAGTAGATCGTGTGTGATGTCACAAATCCATGGACCTTTGTTAGCCCTGGGTCGCACCCTGGAATGACATGGTTAATAAGAAGGGATCTTGGGGTTGGGGATTTAGCTCAGTAGTAGAGCACTTGCATAGCAAGCACAAAGCCCTGAGTTCGGTCCCCAGCACCAAAAAAGAAAAAAAAAACAAGATCTGGAATTCACTAGATCTGCACTCAAATTTCAGTTCTTCAATGGTCTTGGGCGTTTGTCTTTCAGCCAATGTGAGTACCCTCTCCACATGTTGGTAGTTCTCTGCAATGTAAGTCTCTCCAATACAACCTAGAAGCCGTTTTCCCTGTGACACCAAGCCCAATATGTGGTGTGAGTGTTGTGCAACAGACAGACCCTGGGAGATATGTTTCAGAGGGATGGTGACATTCATGGGAAAGCAGGCGGGACACAGAGAATCCACCCTGCTGGCACAGACGGATGCACATGGAGTCTGGTTCTATAGTCCTCACCTAGGTTGGCAGCTCCAGAGCCCCAGCACCTGGACCCTGAAAGGACCAACCTTTCCAGTGGGCTAGTTATAAGGCATTGAGAATTTTCACAGAAGTTTAATGTCCGTGTCATTACATGCTCTTCATTAGTTTTGCAAGCTACCTATGTTCTTTTAACAGATCCCTTTCTGCTGAAAATAGCTCAATATAATTACGTTATCTGCATTAAAGAAACAGGACCATTATAACTAGCAATGAGCTTTGAAATCTTGAGCAAATCAAACTGTAGATGTCTCTTGGCCCAAGGGAACAAACGGCATCATGTTTGTGTGCACAGGCACTGGAGCAGGAGCAGGAAGGCTTGGGGGGAAGCCAGGCTCTGATACAGGTTGTGTTGACTTGGATAAGTAATTTTATCTGCTTGGGTTTCTGCTTCTTCATCTATGAATTGAGAATAGTGTTGCCTACCTCATGGGCCTGTTGGAAGAATTAAATAATAAATGTGTATCAGGCACATACAGGAGCATGTGTAATAAAAATAAGCATAAATTACAATTATAATTCTTTGTCTTGGTCTTGCATTTAAAACTTAAAGTAATAATATTTACCTCATAAGTTTAACTACAGAATGAATGTGACCATTTTATGTAAAATGTACCAGTACATGTTCTTGGTTTAAAATAAATTAAAAAAAATAAGTTTAACTACAGAGACAATTAGGTTTTAATAATGTATTTGATCATTTTTTCATCCCTTTCTTGCCCTCCCTTGCTTCTTTCCCTCTTTTCTTCCTCCCCACCCTTCTGTCTTCCCCTTTCTCCCTTCCCCCCTTTCCTCCTTCCCTCTCTTTTTTCCTTCTTTCCTTCCTTCCTTCCTTCCTTCCTTCCTTCATTCCCTCCTTCCTTCCTTCCTTCCTTCATTCCCTCCTTCCTTTCTCCTAAGAGAAGAAATGATGTTGACAGGAATCTAGGGCTACCTAAGACAATCTTCACCTACTTAGCAATTTTGAAATGTTCAGTCTCCTTTGGGCCACAGAAAATTAGAACTACACCCCAAGAAGAATGCATTATCCAGGGAGAGAGAGAGACAATAGAACAGCTATGTGTATTGACTAAATTAAGCTTACTTAAAGACTCAAGCAGTTAACATTTACACAAACTCCTACTGGGTAAGGAACTTTCAACCAGAATTTTTTGTCATACTTTTTGATTTTTTTTTTATTGCCTGGCTTTTAAATGTCTTTCATGTCCCCCCTTTTTTGCAATATTACAGATTTTTCTTGCTTCATACCTTGAATAAAACCTTATAATTAGATAGCAGCAATTATTTTTATTTTCAATAAATATATTCCCCACTAAGGAAGGAAAAGTGATTGGAACATGAGCTCCTTTCACTAGCAATTACAAGAATCACCCTGAAACACCCAGAAATTTGTGGAAAACACTGAAAAGATTTTAAACCAGCGAAATAATTGACACTTGGTGTATTGACTTCTTTTCCCATGTGGATTTTAGCCTCTGTATTAATTAGATTTCTTTTTGTTACAAGCCATGGAAACGTAACTCTTGTTTTGGCTTTGGGCCAGAAGGTAATGGGCCTGAGTGCTGCTTTGATAAACATCTTGGTGATGGAGCAACTTGCAAGGAGTAGGTCATGAAGCTGTGTTCTTGGGGACTATTTCTTGTCCCTAGCTCCTTCCTCTCTGTCTCTCTCTTTCCTTCCCCACCTCCTGTCCCCCATGTGGTGAGTTACTTAGTTCTGCACCATGATGTTCAGTCTCCTCTTGGATCCAGAAAAAATGGACCCAAGTGACCACATACTGAAGCCTTTGAAAGTGTGACCCAAAATAAATCCTTCTTTCTTCACATTGATTTTGTCAGGTATTTTATCACAGTGACAGAAAGCTGACTAACACAGAGGGCAAACGAATATTGTTTGGAAAGGATGTTGATATATTATGAAAACTCATACTTGATATGATGTGCATATTTGTCAAATAAAAATCAAAGTCTTAATTTTATAAGAGAAACCACATCAAGAAGAGGAAGACAAGGAAGTCTCTTCGCCAATGGCAATGGACTGGAGAAACATTTGGCATATTATGTCCTTGCCAACATTTGGCATTTTATGGCAAAGAAACGTTCTGCTCCAAAAGTTAAGCCTCTTGCAGTTCCAAGAACATGAGGTCATTTATGGAAAAGGGCTATCACTTTTTATTGACATATATCCTTTTAGATTTGCTAAAATATCATCTCTTCAGAGATGCTTATTCTGTCAAATTTATATAGAAAACCCTGATAATTCTCTAAATTTCCTTCAGAGCCATTCCCACTGATTGTAATTATTTGTTCTTGTTTACTATCTTCCCCACTCGATTAGGCTTTATGAGTACAATGATCACTTCTGCTTTTTTTTTCCAGTGTGCCCAGTTCTTGATGTTTGGGACAGAGGATGATATTATTTAGGATAGAGCAGGCTCTGTTGTGACAACAGATAAATCCTCAGATAAATCTGGTGCAGTGGTCCACACCTGTACCCCCAGCACTTTGGGAAGATAAGATCACAAATTCGAGTCCTGCCTAGGGCAACTTAGTGAGAACCTATCTCAAAATAAAAAATAAAAATACCTTGGGATGTCGCTCAGTGCAAAGGCCCTGGGTTCAATCCCCAGTACCAGGGAGAAAGAAAAAGAAGAAAAAAATACCCCCAAATTTCCATGGCTTGGAAAATGTTCACGGAATCCATTTCCATGTGGGCATCGTTTCTTCACCGTGCAGTCTTGGCGTCTAGAACACAGGACCTCTGGCGTCATCAAAGCAGAGAATGAGAGGCCTCGAGGAGACTGCTGACTGATTCAGCCCACACACACACTTCCACCACAGTCTGACGGTCAGACTTGCTCCAAGGGCCCCTATGTGAGGACAGGGAAAGCTGAGGCCTGTAGGTGGGCTGTGGCCATTCGCGGGTTGTCCCTGAGCCCTAAGGCATCTTTCCACTCTCTGGCCTCTCACTGGGAGGGGAGTGATTTAACGACTAGTGCTTTCTAAACTTGGCCCCATCCTGTCGTTTGTTCATGAGGGTACAGCCGAGAGCAGAGAGCATACTGTACTCTACTGCACCTTTCTTTTTTTTTTTTAATTTTATTTTATTTTAAACCAAGAACATGTATAGGTACATTCTACATACAATGGTCACATTCATTACATTTATTCTGTACCTATACATGATGCATCTTGGTTCTCCCCCCTTTCCCTGCCCCTCCCCTCTGCTCCCTCCCTCCCTATTTACAGCAGATTCAGTCATAATTTTCCATATTTTCCCTTTCCCCTGTTGCCTTTCTGCTTTTCCCCTTCTTTCCTTCTAGTACTCCTCTCCTCTGCACACCGTCTTCCTTTTATATAATATCTATGACACCTCTTTGTCCTTATTTACAGTTATGGTTTCTCATATCAGAGAGACAATTCGATGTGTGCTCATGAGTGTCCAATTTATTTCATTTAAAAGTATGTTCTCAAGGAACATCCATTTATATACAAATGACTCTAGTTTATCCTTTTTTATGGCAGTGTAGTACTCCATTGTGTAGAAAAACCACATTTTCTTCAGCCATTTGTTGGTTGTTGGGCATTTAGGTTGTTTCCAAGACTTAGCTATTACAAATTGTGTTGCTATGAACATGGTGGTGCATACGTCCTTGTGGTATGACGATTTTAATTCTTCCGGGAAGATCCCCAGTAGGGGAATAGCTGGGTCAAATGGAACCTCCAGTTGTAGTTTGTTGAGGAATCTCCATATTGATTTCCACAGTGGCTGGACCAGTCTACATTCCCACCAACAGTGAAGGAGGGTTCCTTTCTCCCCACAGCCCCTCCAGCATTTGTTGTTGGTTGATTTTTTCATAAATGCGATTCTTTCTGGAGTGAGGTGGAATCTTAACGTTGTTTTGATTTGCATCTCTCGAATGACTAGTGATGTTGAGCATTTCTTCATATATTTATTTGCCATTATTATTTCTTCATCTGAGAAATGTTTATTCATTTCAGTTGCCCATTTTTGGACTGGGTCTTTAAATTTGGGAGGTTTAATTTTTTTGAGTTCTTTGTATATTCTAGATGTTAGACCTTTGTCTGATGGATAGCTAGCAAAAATTTTTTCCCAGTCTGTGGGTTTTCGCCCTACTCTATTGGTGATTTCTTTTGCGGTGCAAAAGCTTTTTAATAGCATGTGGTCCCAAGCACTGATTCTTTGTATTGTTTCC
>PVJO010030022.1:0-16023 GCA_004026905.1 Hystrix cristata
TTCCCAAACCAGTTGCCCACACAGGCCACGACGGAGGGCCAGCCTGTAGTCTGGACAAGTCCGTTACAGATCTGCAAGGAAAGAGGACAGAGGGTGAGAACAAGCCTGGGCCGTGCACCCTGCTTCACCACCTGGGTGGAGGTGTTTCGATGTCCCGGGTCTCTGCACTGCATATCTTGCCTGTCCCGCACACGCACGTCCACGCACACCCCACTGGCACAAGCTGGTTGCTCCACTAGCTCAGGATGACTGGAGCTGAGTCCAAGCCTCTGCAGCTGAAGTGGCTTTGGTATGTGCTCAAGGCACAAGTGCTGAGTCAATAATTGCATGGCTGGACCCGTGCGTGTGCAGATGGAGCCCTGGACTGGGGACGGGGAGTCGGGTCTTCACCTGCTGTGACCTGGGGGTGGCTGGGGAGAACTAGCGGCCTCCAGGATCCATTCTGGGATGGGAACAAAATCTTGAGTACACAATCTAGTGTCATACCTGGATGAGCACAAAGTACCAGAGCACGTGTATGTTCCAGAAATATCCCAGGCCAAAGAGGGAGGTGAAAAGGCCACTGAGCAGCATCCCGGCAGAAAGGTAGTAACGGAGGGGGAGCCGCTCCCCAAAAATCCCACTGGAGAAGAGAGTCAGATTTACGGTTAATCTCCTCTCTGTCCACTCTACCGCATCACGTCTTCCCCCACCCCACACTGCCAAGGCCACTCTGGCCTATGTTGCGGGCAGCTTCAGCCCCCACTTCCGGGACCTCTCGCCCCCTCCCCTTGGCTGATCATGCCTCTTCACTTGTTTTTCTCTCAGCCCAGACTCCTGTACCACTGTTGAGGCTTTTACTATAGCCTGTAAGCCAACCAGCCCCACCTGCACAGCTTTAGTCCCGAGCTGCGTCCAGAGCTTCAGGGTCCTACCCAGATGTCTTCTGGATCTTTACTTAGACATCCTCAAAGCATTTAAAACTCCACACTCCAAAACTGACTTCCTCTCTCTCCTTCCACCGCCAGTCCCCAGCCTGCACTCCTAATCTAAATTGAAGGCCACCGCCAGTCACTCTTGCCAGTCCAGGCAGCTTCCTCCAGCTACGCACCCCCCTCACCCCCCGCCACCGAGTCAGTCTCTGAGGCTCACCCATTCTACTTGTCTCCAGCACTGGGGATCAAACCTGGAGCCTTACACATGCTTGGCAGAGCTTTCTACCACTGAGTTGTACTCCCAGCCCCATTCCACCCCTTGCTATGACTGGGCTTGGCCTCCCTCCAGTCTACCTCAGTATCCCTCCCCTCACAGTGATCTCTCCAAAATGTAAGTCTGGGATAAAATTCCTCAGTGGCTGTCCCTTCCCACAGTATGACACACAGGCCTCGTCTGCAGTTCCCAACAATGAGCTCCATGCTGGCTCTGCCACCCTGGACACAGCTCAGGATGGGATCTTCCTGGGAATCTCCATGTCCAGGGCTGTTCTTAGAGAACCCCAGTCCATCCCACCAACACTGCTATCTCAGTGAATGCTCAAAAGGAACATTCAGGAAAACTTCCAGTAAAAGGGGCTGCAAACGGCAGAGTCCGTCAGGTGAAGGAGCAGCCGCAAGGACCACCCATGGTGGGGCTGGCCACGGGCTGACAACCCATCCCCACCTAGGAGAGCTGTTGACGCACTCACTGCAGCCCACTGTGCCCAGGTTGGTCGGCTCTGAACTGTCTCATGAGGGCGGACACGGGCTCCGCTGGCCTCTCCCTTTACCTGATAAACATGCCGATGGCATAGGCCACCAGGAAGGCGTTGTCCACGGCCCCCAGTAACTCCTTGTAGTCATCTTTATCTAAAAACAGACAAGAGAGACAGAAAGTTGGTTGCTTGGCTGTCCCCGCAAGAAGCTCTTTTTGGCCCTGGACAGCCTCTTCTTGAGGAAGAGGGAAAGGGTGGGGAAGAGCAACATGCCCTGTTCTTACCGAATGGAGGCCAGCTGCACCACGTGGTATCGTTGAGACTGTGGGTGTCGTTGACAGGGTTGATCAGCGCCGAGCAATTCTGATGCAGACGGCTCTGAGAGGCAAATGGCAGGCATAGGTCAAGCGTCTTTCCATCACCCCAGAACCCCCTCAGCCCCGAAAGGAGCAAGCCACCTCCATCTGACCCCAACCTCGCCATTCAGTGCTCCCTCCTGCTGGCACCTCCCCCTGCAGGAACGGGAAGGTGGCTGGCGGAGAACCCACAGGTCCCAGGACTCTGCCCTCTCATCCCATTCACACCCACTGGCACTGCTGTCTGGGTGAATAAACTCAAGGGGAGCCCCTAAGGAAATACTGCTGGGGAGAAAGCTACCACAGTAGGCTTCTGCCGGGAGGGGGGCAGTCAGTGCGCAGGGGGAGGGAAGGGGGAGGACAACGGCCTGCAGCCCGGAACCTTCTGCCACATGTAGTGCATGTCTCCTGGGTCCTGCGTTCCCCTTACCACCTGGCCTCACCTTGACAATGCTGATGGGCTTCCTTGACATGTGATAACAGGTATAAATGAGGAAGGTAAGCAGCAGGGTGAAGCCACGGAACCTACAGGAAAAGACAGACGTCCAGATCGGCAGGAAGCAGCCCCGGGGTCTCAGCACCACTGAGTCTTTACCTTCAGGCTCCTTCAGGGCTGAGGTCCAGGGAGGCTTGAACGACACCCAGAGGCTGTGCTGCTGGGGGTGCCGTTCTCCCCAGCCGGACCTCTGAGGCTTCTAGCTTAGCCAAGCCTGCTTAGCCGGGCACCCACAATGCAGTGAGGCGCTCCCTGCCCCTGCCTCCTCCAGCCCCTCTGTCTCTCTGGGTCTCACCAAGGCAAGGGTGCCTCTGGTTCTGTGTGTGTGACTGAGATGGTGGCAGGGAGCTGGGTAATTTTTCAAATGTCAGAAATGATGGCATTTGGAGGGCACAAAGGGGGGAAGGGTCTGTCTTCAAAGTGAAGTCAATACTCCCCATAAACTTAGAAGACAGCAGACAGAGCCCAGGTCACACTTAGAGATGAGTCAGCTGGGACAGTTGGTGGCATAACTCGAGCTCTCTCTCTCCTAGTCCCAGGCTGGTCCGCTCTTCTGAATGGAAAGATCATCTTTCCCTCAGTGGCCCACATGTTCCGTGCATTGACTGGGATGGAAACAACAGTCCAGGCAGGTTCCACTCACAGTTTCCACTGTGCCCCAGCCCCGTGCCCTGTCCTGAGGGTCTGGGGAAGAGCCTCAGTGCCTGCCTGAGTCAACATCTGCTTCCCCAGCAGGGCATCAGCTGAGCTGAGTCAGCAGCCAGAGGTCAGAAAGTACATGGAAAATATAGACTTCAGAACAGGGGCTGGGGATGCAGCTTAACGGTCCATCATGTGCTCAGATGCCTGAGGCCCTGGGCGTTTGATCCCCAGAACCACTGAAAAACTAAAACCAAAAACACAGAAGAATGGCCCCCAGCCTGGGAGAAAGTTCCAGCAGCCTCTGCTCCTTAATGATATCGTGGCTCCATGAGCCCGAGGGCAGACACTATCTGTTCACTCTGCCCTCGCTGGGATTCTGCATCCAGACCCCAAACTCACTTCCCCAAACATGCTGTGAAGCAACACAGGATACCACTTGTGAAAGAAAGGATGTTTCTGCAAAGCCTAAATCTGGGTTGGGCTGCCAGGGCCCTCTCACTTCACGCCTGGTCTTGAGCTTCCTAACAAGGTCTCTGTCTCCATCCTCTCCACTGCTTCAGAGTTTACCTTCGAAAGAGAACGAACTTACACATGCGTCTCTCAATTGCTAGGCTTTAATATTTCCGTTTTCTTCCATTCCATCAAGAATGACATTCTAGCTATGCAGTCTGCATTTCCACAGCCTGGGCCTTCCTTACTACTTGTTCCCAAAGGCAACTGGGTGGATCAGAGAGGTCTTCGAAGCACTGAGCTCTACAAGAAAGCCAGGGCCACCCCACAAGTCACAGTGAAACATATTAGCAAGCTTTGGGGTAGCAAAGTTTTCTGGGTTCCCCCTATTGCCATTTGGCTTACAAATCCTAAAGGATGAGAAACGAAATTCTCTGAGAGAGTTTAGAGAATGTGCCCAGACGCCTCTGTGTAAAGAGCAGTAGATGCAAGAAAACTAGCCTATAGACGACACAAACCTGGCGTCCTACCAAGGGTGCTTCCTGGTCCAGGGAACAAGTAGGAAGCTTTGAGTGATGGCTCTCACTCATTGGCTGAGTTCCTGTCTCTGGTTTCCTCCTCACTTGCACATGGATGGCAGCATCAAACTCACATATCTCATAAGAAAAGAGAACACAGTGTCACTCTCACCTGGTCTCTTAGACCCTGGTGGTGCCACCTTTAAGACTTACAAGCTTCAGCTAAGCCTACCTTGCATGGCCACAGGGAGGTGCCAGGGCCCTTGCCAGGATGTATGGCCAATTACCATACTGACAGATCAGATCCTCTCTGGACCTGAAAGACTCCCCCAGCAATCTGAGGGCCCACTGGGGTCCCTGACAGGCCCAGCAGAGCCCGGTATTGACTGGAAAGTCAGGCTACACTCAGCAGACCTGCAGGGCCCTATCAGGACCTGGGCAAAGCCAGAGGGTAACCCAGCCGCTGGGAGCCTTTCCCCTGCTACCTGATTCCTGCACACTGCTCCACCCCCAGCCAGGAGGTGCCCACTGAGGAAGGCCTCAGCCCTGACTTCCCTGCCTCCCTCCTGCCTTTGGTCCCAGGTGTTCTTTTGCATCTGTTCCATGCCCCTTTCACCTGGAGTCCTGTCCCTCCCAACTGTGAGTAGGAGGAGCTATGCCAGAGAACAAACAGCCCAGTGTCCATGTCTGATATCCCGATTCTCTTGGCAGAAAGATGGCTGCTCTTCCTTCCATCCACATACCTACATGTCCCAGGTACAGTGCTAGTGACCCAGTGACAGCAAGAGAAGTCACAGAGGGTCCCCTGCCCTCCTGGAGCTCATGAGTCAGTGGGGAGGCGGACAGAATTGGTGCAACCCTGCCATATAAAAGGGAAGCCCTGCATGACAAGGAGCGTAGAGGAGGGACACTCAGCCCAGTGAGATGGGGCAGGGGCAGGAAAGGAATCCTGGAGGTGTGGTTTCAGTCACACCTTCAAAAACAAGAGGGTGGTGGCCAGGCCAACCAGGGCTGTGCAGGAAGATGTGCCAGGGAGAGGAAGCAGCACATGCAAAGGTGCAGGGGCGTGAAATAACACTGCCTGTTTGGGGAACTCTGCATAGTTCAGGATATCTGGAAGGTGGGACTGAGCCAAGCACAGAAGGATAAGTGGCTGGGAAGAGGCAGAGCCCAAGCCAGGCCCTAGCCTTGGGTGCCAAGTAGTAGAGTTTGGGCCACATCTCGAGAATGATAGGAAGCTATTGGAGGGGCTAAGTCTTCCTAGGTCAGGGTGTTCTGGACACTACCAGGCAAAGCCACATGAAGGCTCTGAGCTCTACCCTACTGATTTTGGGGGGAGGCCCCAGATAGGCTTCCTCACTGCAGGCAGGGCCCATTCTTGGTACTTTTTGCATCCTGCCAGCTGTTCCCCAGCACACAGCAGCCTCATGTGTCCCTCAAGGCATGTGTCAAGGAGGTGAGGTCTATAAGAGAAAAGAGCAAGGACTTAGGAATCAGGCTGAAGCTAGTTTCGGTCCATAAATCTGTTTGTGCCTCTGAAAGCAGACAGTTTATCACCTTGCTCACAGAATTACCAACAGGTTAGTGAGATGATGACTATAACAGGTCCTATAGCATTCCTGACACCCAGTGGGCACTTAAAAATGCAGCTACGCTTGTTTCCAATTTACAGATGAGGAAGAAGAGCTGAAGGAGTTGAGGCAGGCCTTCCTGCTCTGTTGTTAGAACCAAGACTGGCACCAAACTCTTCTGGGCATGGGCGATCCAGGTGCGGGATTCACCAAGCCTGGGGACAAGTGGAGGCTGGCATGGCCCCCAGCTCAGCCTCCCCAGGAAGCACAAAGATCTGACATGGCTAGAGCCCTGCATCTCTCTGGAGTGCCTGCAATGGTACGGAGAAGTGACTGGCCTGCTGGGCCTCCCTCTGCTCCTCCAGGGCAGACAGAGGATCAGCAGGGCTCCACACTGGCATGACGACTGCTCTCCGCTGGGCTCTGCCCGATGTAGACCACAACCTCCAGCAGACAACCCAAACCCCGTATCGGCAGAGAGTCAAGATGCCCGGGGGTCCTCAGCTTGCTGTGTGGGGCCCGGCCTGGCCTTGGTTTCCTCTGAGACTTCCTGCCTGAACTCCAGAACAGGGAGGGATCAATGTCACAACAGTGGCTGGGCACAGTGCATGTAGGGGCTGGGTCTCCTCCTAGTCCAGTGTCTTTCCATGACACTTCGTCAGGTCTTGGGAAAAGACACAAGTGCCACCTTTCAAAGAGACATTAGAGAAACGCAAATCGAAATTACACTGAGATTCCATCTCACCCAAGTCAGAAAGGTTATCAACAAGAATACCAAATAAGTAAGTAAATAAATGTTGGTGAGACTATGAGGAAAAAGAAACCCTTCTACACTGCTGGTGGGATTGTAAATTAGTACAGCCACTATGAAAATCAGTATGGAGGTTCCCCAAAAACCTAAAAATAGAGCTACCATTTGATGGGTCTCTACCATTCCTTAGCATACAAGGGGTGATTAAACATACAGTGAATGTTTAAATGAATTTATTACAGTGAAAGATACATTGCACACTAACCTCCCCAAATACTTCTCCTTGTTCTCAACACACGTATCCCATCATTCTTGCCACTTTCTAAAGCAGTTCTGGAAAGCTTCTTTGTATTGTCTTTATGAGGTCTGATCAAAAATATGGTGAATGCTGCTCTTAATTGCTATCGAAAGGAAAGACAAGCTTATAAAAACATTATGTTGTGTCTTTGTCCACCATTGTGCAACTTCTGGCTCTTCCCCAAAGTCAAAATGACCATGAAAAGTAAATGTTTTGAATCAATTAAGGACATCAAGCAGCTATGACAGTACAATTAAAGACATTCACAGGAGAGAATTTCTAGAAGTGCTTCAGAAAAATCCAAAAACAATGGGATAAGTGTGTTCGAAGCAGGGTGGACTATTTTGAGGGTAATTAATAGCAATATATCCCTTACGGTTAAAAGAAAAGCTTAAAAAATTAAATATTCACTGTATTTTTTGACCTTCCCATGTTCCCCAAAAGGAATTAAAGCCAGCATACCACAAGGGTTAGCTGCATATCTATATTTTTATTGGCACAAGTCATGATAGCCAAGATACTGGAACTAGCCTAAGTACCCATCAACAGAGGAGTAGATAAAGGAAACATGATATATAAACACAATGAAGTATTATTTAGCTATAAAAAGAATGAAATTATATCATTTGAGAAAAATGGATGGAACTGGAGATCATCACGTTAAGGGGAATAAGCCAGACTCAAAAAGACAAGTATAGCATTGTTTTCCATGGTAGGTGAAATCTAAGAAAGATGACATGAAAGTAGAGGGAAACTATTATTCAATAAGAGGAAGGTAATAAGGGAACAGGGATGTGGGTAAAGGAGGGTAATGGGAAGATAAATGCAATCTAAATATATACCTGAATGAAAATACCACACTGAAGCTGGGTGTGTCAGCTTGAACCTGTAATCAATCCTAAGCACTCTGGGAAGCTGAGGCAGGAGGACTGCACGTTCAAGTCCAGTTTGGGTAGCTTTAGTGACTTAGCAAGACAGTGTCTCAAAATTTAAAAAGGGCTGAGGATGTATAGCTCCATGAGAAGGCTAGGATTTAATGCCTCGTATGGAAAAAAACCTAAAAAAACCCAACATTGAAATCCAGTATTTGTAAAATTAATAGACATTGATTAAAAAAAAAAAAAGTAAAAAACAAAAAGAAAACCAAAGGGGCTTGGTGACCTGGACCAGGTCAAGGGTTGGGCTAGGCTGAGGCCGAGGCTGCCTGCCGATCTCACATCACTCACAGACCACACAGCTGAGGCACCCTTGGGGCAGGACAAACCCACAGGTTTCACTTCTCTTCTCACAGCCCTTCTCTAGAGAACCAAGGAGGCCCTGCAAAATATGGATACAAAATACACACAGCTGTAAGGGGAGGGATGCAGCCCCTGGGCAGAGTCAGGTCAGACAAGGAGGCTGAGGGCCAAGGGGCAAGAAAGGCAAGGCCCCCAGAGAGTCCAGGTGGCAACACTGCCCCATGATCTTCTTTATTAGAAAAAGGTGTCACTTCTGAGAGTCCCCTGCCCCCACCGGATACTGGTTACTGAATAACCAAGTCTGATACAGGGACTAGCTATCTCTTAACTATTAGCTGACATCCCCTTATTCTTTTGAAGGAATGCGATAAAAACTTTATCAATCTTGTTAAGACTTTGCACTAAGCCTGCTTCTGGGGTAGGAACAGGGAACAGCGTGTGCCAAAACAGCAACAGATAAGAGCAAATAAACAAACAAACCCCCAAAGGGCCTATCACCACCACCACCGTGAACAGGAAAAAGACAAGAATTGGAGCAAGGCTTGGGGCATAGCTCAGTGGGGAGTGCCTGCCAGCATGCAGAAGGCCCTGGGTTCCACCATCTCCAGCACCACAGAATCCCCACCACCATGACAAAGCCGGCTCAACAGAGGGTCTCCGACTTTTGGGGGAAATGGAAACCGCTCCTTCTCTCTGATGGCTATCTGGTCACCCCAGTTCCCTGCATTCCCCTTTCTTGCTCTGCAAGAACTTCGCTGACACTCCCAACCACCATATAAAACCAGTGGGGACTTAAACTCCCTCAATGACTGATCCTGGTGTCCCCTGCCTCAACCAGGGGCTTTTAAGAGGCTTATGGAGCTGCCCAGGAGGCCACACTACAGGCTGTGTGGCTGTGGCAACAGGCAACCGTGCTGCTGTCCCTGAGGAAATAAACTTGGTGGCATGTTCTTGGGTGTGCCTGTTCTGGGTTCAGCAGATGCGAAATGATAGAGGGCTGGGCACAATAAGAACCAGGGCCAATGGTGACACTGCCACTACCCCCACACCCAAGCCTGCCCCAACACTGGGGAAGGCCAGCCAGGAACAGATACCACAGGGGCAGAGTCCTGAGCCAGGCCTTGGGCATACAAGACAGGACAAAGACAGGTCAGATTGCAGGTCACAGAGCTCTCTTGGACGGGAAGCCACGCCAAGGAATCCCATGCTTCTTGCCCCCTTCCTCTACTGGGACTTGGATGCTTGCTCAGAGAGGTGAAACCTACCCAGAGCTTGGCCCCAAAGTCCTTCCAGAGAAGGAGCCATTGGCAAGTTGCCACAGGAACCCAGAACTTTCTAGAAGAAATCAGTGGCTATGATAATGGTCTTTTTTTAGGAAAGAGGAAAATATAGATCATTTTGCTTTGAGAAGAAAGCCAAGTAGGGTAGCCCTATGCACTCAGACAGAATGAAGAGACATGGCTTTACATCAGCATGCGATTTCGATGAGGCGAGAGAGTACAAGTTTATGGGGTTGAGAAGGGGGGGCAACAGGTGTAAGTTGCACTCCTGTCTGAAGACAGCACAGAGGCAGCACGGTGATGATGGCAGAGCTGTGGTCCTGCCCAGGGGTAAGACGATGGCCTGCCTTCAGGATGCTCTGGAGGCCTGGCCCACGCCTCACCTTTTCCTCCTGTGCACGAAAGACCCAGGGCACAAGGCAGGAGCCAGAGGCCAAAAGGAGAGCAGTAATAGTGCCCACCTGCCCCGTACGCATGCCAGCTTAGTGACAATCAGAAGGGGTTCAGGCTTCGGAAGGTACTCTGCCCCTGGTGTCTGTCACTGGTTCTGTGGTTATTTGGGGGCTGCCCAGCTCCGACCTTAGCCCTCAGTTGGTAGAGCTGACTGAAGAAACGAGGGCCTGGCCAACCACATACAGCATTTCAGACCCCAGGTCGCCTTGCAAGGCCAGTCAACACAGCCTGAATGCCAGGCCCACCCAAGCTGTGAGCTGCGCACTAGTCTGCCCTGTAAGGAGGGAAAGAGGAAACAGCAGGGTGGAAGAGGAAGAGCAGAAAGCAGCTGCTAAGAAGACAGACACAGTCACGAGGTGGTGGGGGAAGGGACTGGCATGGTCACACATGCAGCCCGGGCACATGGGCAACATTTGCAGGGCCCTCAGGTCTTCCACGTCCCCCATTCCTCCGCACAGCAGCTCCTCCATCCTACTTCATCTCAGGCAGCTCTTCCTGCAGTCCTACCAAACACTACTTCACAGGAAATTATGACTAGAGAAAGCTACGCAGGCAGCATCAGGGGCCCAACTGCGATTGGGGCCGCCGCAGAATAGGGGAAAGGACATCAGACTTAAACCAAAAGAGACTCAATTTTCACTTCTGGTTCTGCTACTTCCTATGACCTTGGACTTCTTCTTGAGTCTCTTTAAATCATACCTTGGTCTTTCTTTTTTTTAAATAAGAGAATAAACTGCTGCACAAGATTATTATAAGGATTCAGTGAGCTAGAACAGATGTGAAAGTATGTGGCACATGCAATGTCTCTCTCGGTCTGTACCTGCATGTCTTTCTCCTGGGTCCTCCCAGCCAGTTCTACAGGGCAGAACCATTCATCTGAGCTGCAGCCACCAACCCAGCCTTGGCTTTGTCTGGCCCCACTCGGCAGATTAGCGTGTGGGGAGACAGAGACGACGTGGGAGTTTGCAGCTCCTGCTCCTCCTGCCTGGCAATCCACCTCCCTCTTCCACACCCATTCCTGCTCATCCAGCTCCTGTGTCACCCGGTCCCTCCTCCAAAAAGCTTCCCTTCTTCATGTCCTGAGCTGTTCCTCCTCACGGGGCCACGGGAAATGGGCCCAGCCCCATAAGCAGCGGCCACAGTCATTTCTCTGGAGAGGAGCCCATGTTGCCAGCTGTCCCCAGACATGCCCACGCAGACACTGGGACAGAAGGCAGGGAAGCAGCCAGGCCCAGGGCCAGGGAGCTTCTGGGCATTTGGTGGCTCAGAAACGCCATGAATAAGCTGTTCACCCCTGTCCTGATGGACGGTCTGACGGAAGGAGCAGCAGCAACTGACGGGCGGAAACTCCTCAGCCTTGGGCCGCACCAGAGCTGCCTCAACAAACCTGGTGCCACCTGCTTCGCAGCCTCATCTCCAGGAGAGCTTCTGGCACGCTGAGCTCCTGCCGGCTGGAGCCACTGTCACTGTGCAGAGACAAAGGCTGCCACACCCACCAAGTCAAAGGCTACCTTCTCCTCCCAGTGGGGAGGAGTTCCTTCTGCCACAGAAATCTACCAGCACCCGGCAAAGTATGCTAGGCACTGGGCTAAACTTTTTATATAGTTTCTCATTTAATTTCACCCAAGCCGTGTACTATGGGCACATGGTTAGTTCCCTTTTAAAGTTAAGGAAATGGAGCCTTATAGAGATTAAGTCATTTGTCTAAGACCACATTTGTCTAAGACCACCCATATGACCTTTTTCCATGCCACACTATCATCAAGAGAACAGTAGGAAGACCATGGGCCTAGGAGTAAGACTAACCTGGATCCAAACCCCAGTTCAGTCATTTGCGAGCACATGATGCTGACAGACTGTGTAACTTCTCCATGCCTCATTTTACCCATGTATTCCATGGAGTAACTAACATCTTGCAGTTCTATAAAAATCACAAATTAACAATGCTTGGCACAAAACTGTACTAAGCAAATAGAGTAATAGCCAATAATTAATGCTAACTTACTGCTCAATATAAGCCTGACACCAATCTAAATATTTTACATGTAGTACTTCACTTAAATGTCAAAATAATCTTAAGAAGTACATTACTATTATTCCCATTTTCACAGATGAAGAGTATAAGGACCCAGGGCCAGTCCACCTCTAGCTTGTTACTCTATTTTCTTCATTTCTATTCCAACGTCCTCCTTAAGTAGTAAATTTGACAGACTTCATTTCTAATTTTATTTCAGCCTAGAAGTCTTTATCTTGTTCATTTCTACCCTATATTTTGTTTAGTGCAGGAAAAATGAACTGGATTAACATCGATCTGTAATGATAGCATCAGTAATAATGATAGTAAGAGGCTCCATTTATTGCATGCTTCCTGTATTCTGAGCAATTCACACTGATAATCACTAACACCTTATGTGTTAGACATGCTTCAAGAGGCAGCTTTCTTCAAAATCAACTCAGCTGACCTCTGAAAGACACGGTGTGTATGAAACATCACCCTTTGGCACTCGATGTGTACAGCAGTGCTTTCTAAAATTGCTGACTTGGACTGGGGGTGTAGCTCAGTGGTACAGCAGTTGCCCAGCATGCATGAGGCCCTGGTTTGATCCTCAGCATCACATAAAAAATAATAAAATAAAATAAAAAATATAATTGTTGATTTATGGGTGCATACCCGGCTTTGAACTCTAGCCTTAGTTCCAAGGAGGTAGGACCGTGAGTTCATTGTCTCTGCAGGAGTCAGAGGTCAGCACAACAATGCACCTGCAGCAGAACTACATCTTGTTTGGTGCTTGAGCAGCTCCAAGCCACCCTCACCAGGAAGGAAGGCGGACAACACTAATCAAGTACTCTAGGCCGGCCAGGGAGGTGAAGTGTGTTTACATATGCTACCACATTTATCCTCAAAACCCTTGTTTTCTATTGATGAGGAAACTGAGGTCCTGCAAAATTAACTACTCCAAGCACACACTGGCGAAAAGATTCCAATCAGAGATGTTGAATACAGTAGTGGAATTCATACTTTAAGATGTTCAAGTGACATGTGTGGCAGTAGAAAGCTGTGTTATGTGTACAGTATTCCTGAGTTCTTCTAAAATGCTGGTGTGGGACAGATCGTTTATAATGATCCATTCTCCACACTCTCAATTTTACCTGAAATTTAAGTTATTTTGGTTAAATGAAATAATTAATACTCATGAATAAGACTACTAGAAGATGGCAGCATACGTACAAATTCGTATAAATGGTAATGAGATGTTTTTGTTTAAGGGGGGAAAAAGAGTAATTTTATTCAAAGTAAAATGACTGATTGTTCCAGAATAAGATAGAGGACAGTGAAGGACAAAATCTGAGAGGGTAAATTTGTAGAAGATTGTGTGGAATGGGAAACTGACTTGTCTTGGGTTGTGGTAGGTGCAAATAATGAGTCAGAAAAGAAGCAATTAAGTGTCAAAATTTTGCTAAAGCTGACTCAATTCTGACGAGTTTATTCATATTATTTTCAGAAAGAGGGATCTTGGAAAATTGCAAAGATTTGTTCTTTCACCTTTAAAAAAAAGAAGTGCTGAATATACTTAGGTTTATTTGACATGCTGCTGCTGATCAATTGCATGGGTGTAAAAGTCAGATCAGAGATGTTCAGCTTTCTCTGCGCTAAACTTACATAGATAAAATGTTACTGTTTATATAAATATTTCAGAAATTTCAGCATATGCCCTATTTAAGGTTCTGCAGATATCTCAATGCCCTCTCTGTCCTTTTTTTCTATTTATCAGCATCCTAGTGGTGCTTTGTTTGATGAGTATAGGGTTCCAGTCACGATTTCAGTTATGCTTTAAAATGTTACCTGGGCCGCAAATTTATTTCCATAATTTGAATCGAGTATCTTCCAAGCTCTTGGTTTTCACCTGCAAACATATATCAGACTTTCCTACAGAGTTTTATTAAAATGTAGATGTTTGGGGACTTTCTCCAAACTTTCTGAATCTCTAGTTGATATTCTTAGTATATTATGTAAAGTATGTCTTAGGATTTTTATATATCTTGAAATTTTTTCCTCTGTAAAAATTACATTCATTCATTTTTATCAGTTGATGTGATATTCCCTGTCTTCTTTGAGATTAGCCTTATTACATTTCTGGACACTAGATTGTTTTGTTGGTGTTTGTATTGGCTTCTTGTTTAGCATATTACAGGAGCAAACAATTTCCTCGTCAGTTGTTATTCTTGTCATGAATTCTCATCAGATCATTTACTTTTGAAAATCATTCATAATAAGTTAATTAGCAGTTTTTAAGCTTCTATTGATAATCTACAGATAATTTTCGATTTGCTCTGATGCTTCTTAACAACTCCGCAATAAGCTATAGGTCAAAAGTATTATTGTAAACGACTATTTCAGAAAAGCGTCATACCATGTAGTTACTCTTGGGTACAGGCTTCTAGTGGCACCACTAGGACAACTTTAAGAATATACTGGTGGATTGAGTTAGGAGTTCCAGGGCTGTTCAGCAAAGCAATGGATAGGTCTGTGAGAGTGCAAACCATAGATTCCGTGGAACAGAATTAATCACAGCAATCCTAGACTGAATGAACTGATGGGGCAGAGAGGTGACTCATTTATTTTTGAAATACTGGCACAGTGTTCTATTTTGTGGATATAAGGAAGACTTTCTCTTCTTAAGTGATCTGCAACCCATTAACAGTTTAGTAGAAACAATTTGAAACTCTTAAGCCTTCCTGCTTTTCATGCCAATATGGCTATTTGCAAAAGTTCGAGAAAAACCCGTTTTTTGGGTTTTTTTTTTTTTTTTACACTAGGGTATAATTAGAAAAATTGGTTATGAAACCAAGGCCTTGCCTGGAAGGTTGTATTTTACAAGGATGCCCATTTAATTGGAGCAACCAGTCCTTTTTAGGCACTAAAGTTCACCGTATGGAGCCAAAATTGATACAACACTGCCAAGAAAAGAGGCTTAGTGGGTTCCCAGACTCAGAGAAAAAGTAATTCATTTTCGGTTGGCCCAAGGACTTCAGGAGATTTTGGGGTCCTCGAGAAGACAAAATTTGTCCAAATTTATAGACACACCCTGTAAAACCTGGTGAAGACAGTTTCTTGCCTCAGCTTCCTAATCTCAGGACAATAAGTAACAAAAGGCTTTAAAAACCCCAATCTAGGATTTCTTATTGAAAACTTCTGCCAAAGCAAAGTTAACATGACCTCCGTGGTTCATTACTACTCTTGAAACCTAGCTAAATAGTGTGGTTAAATCTCGTGAGACTCCCCGGCCGGCCTCGGGCTCTCCAGCCAGCGAGTGCGTATCTGGGGTCCTCGGGGATGGGAAAGCGAGGTGCTCTCTGGGCGCTGGGGCGCGCGTCGTGTTTGGAGATGAGGATGGCAAAGGGGAAAGGGGGGCAACTCCCAGGCAGCCTGCTCTCCGCCAGAGTCTCGGAGAAGTCTAGGGGACGCTGTGCCAGGTCGGGTCCGTAGGTCGGCAGACTTCCCGGCCGGCGCCAGCCCAGGTGACCGCCCGGTCTGGCCCCCGCGGCTCCCCGCGGCCCCGGCGCGCCCGGAAGCGAGCGGCCTCCCTCCCCAGCCCCGCTCACCAGCTGTCCCGGGAGAAGGCGCGGAGGAACCAGACACCCGGAGCCAGGGAAGACCGCATCGTGCCGGGTCGGCGCCCCAAGCCCACACGACCGAGAAGAGCGCGGGGTCGGCGGGCATCCCGGACGGCCGGCAGCGGGGTTTAAATGCCCCGCCGCCCGGCCCGCCCCGGCCGCGCTGCCCGGGCCCCAGCGCCGCCCCTTGCGCCTGACCGCCCCCGGGGTCGGGGCGGGCGCAGACCGGCTGGGCACCGCCTGGCCGCGCTCGCCGGCCCGCGCGCTCGGCGTCGCCTGCCCGCCGGCGACTGCTGTGATTTCTGGGGGCGCTTCACTCGGTCAGGCTCTTTTCCTCACGGTCCTCAGTGGAACCCAAAACAGCAATTCTGGACGTTATCTGCTCTTCGCGACGGCCCAGCCCGCGGCTGCTGACCCCGCAGCCCTTCCTGTACCGAGAAGCAGTGAGCTCGAAGAAGACCAAGAAACTAGGGCATGCTGGGGGTTGACACGTGACGTCCAGAGTCCCCCACATTTTACTGATCCGAATATCGGCGCCCCTTGGGAGCCCAGGAGGTTTTTCAGGGAGGGAAAACATTTGGCCACAAACCCATCTCCCAGACTTAGGCTTCTTGCCCCGCTCTGATTCCAGACTATTTACTGAGCCAGTCAGAGACCCCCCCAACCCCAGCCCCCAACGCCCCGC
>PVJO010030023.1:0-16037 GCA_004026905.1 Hystrix cristata
GTGACCTGCTTTATATCTTGGGCTACCACTTAGGTCACCATTTCAAATACTGAGCAAACGCCTGCCTAGTCTGTAAGTATGGTGACAGGGGGGAATCAAGGAATTAATTAACAGATCCATGGACAAAAGAAAGCAAAAGAAATTTCCAAACCACTGTAGTAGACACCTATATAGTATTTTAAAGTCCTTTCCAACCCTAGAAACCCAAAAGTCTCAGGCTTTCACTTAACCCATTATAAAATGCAAGGAACTTGATTTAAATATGCTTTAAACTCTTACTTTAAATGTATCACATATGCTATGCTTGATTTAAGAGATGTTAGTCTCTTCCAAAACATTTCAGAAGCCCACTCACATTGAAGCCAGCTGCTATTTATTTCTGGGGTAGCCTCACTCCCTCTTTATAAATGCACTAGTGAAACGTCGTCAAGAACAAAACCAGGTAACCAAGAGCTTCGGAAACAAAGAAGGGAACAGCATGATGATGGATGTCTATAATCTCAGCTACCTGAGAGGCTGAGGCAGGAGAATTGCAAGTTCAAGGCCAGCCTGGACAACTTATTGAGATCATGCCTCAAAATAAAAATTTTAAAAGGACTGCAGAATATATATATATCCTGGAGCTCAGCAGGGCACAGACAGGCAGCAGGGTACCCACTGGGAGTGTGGTGAACAGAAGAGGGATGGCAGAGGCAGCCGAGTCCATAGGCTTGACCTTCCTGAACTGATTTACAAAGCTTGAAATCCCTGTTTCCCACCAGCTATCTCGTGCAGGGAAGCACTTTGTCTGGGAAGGGAGTCACTGGGCAAATAGGTGCTGGAAAGCGTTCACTCCTGCACCCTTCCGACCCTCCTTCTGCGGCACTTGCTGCCTCCCCCAGGCACCGGTACTGTGCTCCGCGTTGGGCGCAGCCACCCAGAGCGCCCAGGCGCCTGGGGAATCCGAGAGATCACAAGAGAGGAGGCAAGAGGAGCGTTTCCATTCAAAACCAAACAGTTTGGCAGCTCCGCTCCCCGATTCGGAGGCGTTGATTCATTCTAACAGCTGCTGACGATCTTTCATAATTACACCCCTAAATCCGATCTGGTAGCTCACCAGCCATTCACTCAGCGTCTCTGGCTGCTGCTTCCCGGGAATGCCACCATCTGGTGAGGAACGTGGGCCGGTCCTCACACCTTTCAGCGTCTTCCGGGAACATGACCTCAGCCCCCCAAATCTGCAAATCCATCCTCTGTGGCGTGTTGTGCGAAGGCCCAAGCACAGACTGGCAAAGTACACACACGCATCCTCCTGGAGGACCTGGGGCTGCAATGCATGCAAGATCTGTCCACCCACCGGCCCCAGATGGACAGGGTGCATCAAAATGTCAAGTGTCACTGGAGTGCAGGCATCCTCTCATATCTGTCCCCAGGACTGGGACCCCATTATCCATCCACGTGTCCATCCATTTCCATTCCTGGTTATCCAGCACTGACCATGTGCCAGGCTCTGGGCCAGGTGCTGAGAATTCGGCAGTGAGTGTAACCCAGAGAAGACCCTGTTTCATGGGGCTGACATTTAAGGAGACAGAGACCAAGCAATAAATAATGGAAAGAAGTAAAACATAAAAGCATACCAGCCACGTGATGACAAAGGGGGGGATTTGAAACCAGGTATAATGGTTTCTGTCTAGATGTCCCCAAAAGCTCATAGGTGGGGCTTCAGGGAGGTGGTTGGGTCCTGACGCATGATATTTATCAGGGGATTGATTAGTCCACTGACAGTTAGAGCTAAATGCAATTTTGAGAGGTGAAGCCTGACTGGAGGAGGTGGGACGTGGCCTGAAAGGGTGTGTCTCCCTCCCTCCTCCTCTGATTTCTCTCTGCTTCCTGCGCGCCAGGGCCTAAGCTCTTTCTCCTCTGCTGCGCCCCTCCGCCATGCTGCCCGGCCTTGGAGCCAGCTGACTGTGGACTGAAACCTCTACAAACTGTGAGCCAAAGAAAACCTCTCCTTCCTCAAATTGTGGTTGCCAGGTATTTTGTCCTAGCAATGAAAAAAGTAACTAAGAAACCAGGTAACTCACATCTCTGCACTGCCATTTCCTTGCTGCCTGGCTCATCTTTATCCACCCCTCAGTTCTCACCCCACCTCACCATCTCCTCCTGGAATCCTCCTGGACGCCCAGGGCCGGTCAGTGTCTCCTCTGTGTCCCTCTGTCCCACTCCCTGGGCTTCCCCCAGCCAAGCACCAGTGGAATGTGCAGTGACCCTGTCTGTCTCCCCCACTACACCATGCACTCCCAGCAAGGAGGGCCCCGGTCCCATTCATGGGCCTATCTGACGCTGGAACCCGAATAGCTCACTGCGTAACCCACCTGAAGGGCGACATCCCAGAGAGAAGCAAACACTAACACCCACAGGGGTGCGAGTGGGAATGGGTATGTTCCTCTGCTGCCAGGGACAGTGTAAGATATGGTAGCAGTTTGGCAATATTCACTTTCTTTTGAGGGTGGTGCTGGGAATCGAACTCAGGACCTTGTGCTTGCAAGGCAAGCACTCTAATCACTGAGCTGAATCCCCAGCCCGATATTCACTTCCAACTAGCACTTCCCGAGACGCCCTCAAGAGACAGGCACTGAACTACACACTTCTGGCCTCTTCTGCAGGAGCTCGATGTGCCCCCCAGACAGCAGGGCGTGACCGCACACCACCAGCTCCTCACTGCACTGCATAGGAGCGGCTGGCTCCAGAGGAAGTCTGTCCCCCGTATTCCTCACCCACTTCCGTCTCACTAATTCCACGTCTAAAAAGCTCTCCATGGAAGCAACCTGAAAGAAAAGCTACACACAGAACCCACGTGAAACATGACGAAGCAGCAACACAACCTCGGTGACCAGACCTTCAACTCCCAGCCTGCCTCCGATGCTCTGAGAGGCACAGAAACCCGACCACTCCACAAATCTTGAGTCGGGGGTTAGAAAAGATGATGGCTGGGGGCTAGGGATTTAGCTCAGTGATTAGAGTGCTTGCCTTGCAAGCACAAGGGCCTGAGTTCGATCCCCGGCACCACAAAAAAAAAAAAAAAAGAAAAGATGATGGCTGTGGGTATGATAAAAGAAACATTAAAACAATGCTCCTGCAAAAGACTAAATCGCGCAGGTTCGGGAAGGGGCCGTTTGCAGCTACAGAAAGGGGGGGCCAGGTGCACCCGGTAAATTTGGGTCTTCCTATTAACAATGGAGGGGGGTGCTAGGGAGGCACAGGGGATCCTTCGGTACCTGAGGCTATGACAGCAGAGAAGGCTGTTACACAAATGGCCAAGGTCTGCAGTGAAACACACAAACAAAAGGTGTTGAGGATTTTGGGCAGAATTGTGGGTAAATTTTTAAATTCCTTTTTTATTTCCATGAATGTGGCTTATACCAACACATTTTGTTATACGCCTCAGAACCAGTGGCTTCCCTCTGAGCTGTGTCCTCCTCCCCACCTGTGCAGAAGGCTGAGGCTGAACCTCTTGCAGGGGTTCAGAAGTGAAGAATAAAGACAGGTATTTATGAAGCACACACTGTCTCAGGCATCGTGCGAGATGCCTTATGAGGATTCTTTCATTTTGTCCTTTGGACAACTTTAAGAGACAGCCAGGTCCTAGTAGGACATCTGCCCCCATCTTACAGATGAGAAAACTGAGGCCAGAGGAAGGATACAACTTACCTACAGATGGCTGGGGTTGTGAACCCCACCCTCCCTCTTTGTCAGGTATCTTCCAAAGTTTGCATGAGTTTAACCAGAATAACTGCTTTTTATTACATGTGAATGTTCAAGGGCATACTACACCCACTAGGGTGGCTATTATGGTGGCGGGGGAGGAAGGAAGGAAAGAAGGAAGGTAGGAAGGAAAAAAGGATGGAAGGAAGGAAGGATGGAAGGAAATGTTGACAAGGATGTGAGAAATTGGAACCTCATACATTTCAGGTGGGATGTAAAATTATGCAGCCGCCATGGAAAACAATGTGGGAATTCCACAGAAAATTACAGAGCCAGGTATGGTGGCACATGCCTGTTATCCCAGTTATGTGGGAGGCTGAGGCAGCAGGATCTCAAGTTCAAACCCAACCTGGGCAACTTAGTGAGACCTTGTCTGAAATAAAATAAAATACAATAGCACATAGTTACACATAGGATCCAGAAGTTCCACTCTCAGGTACATACCCAAAAGAACTGTTGTTCTTTAGTTCAAGGAACTTGAACAGATATTTGTACACCGATGTTCAAAGCTGCAGCATCCCCATAGCTAGTGGGTGGAAACAACCCCGGCGTCCATCACAGATGAATAAACAAAATGTGACCTCTGTCCATGCAATAAAATATTACTTAGCCTTAAAAGGGAATGAAATTCTGACGCATGTACAATGTAGATGAACTTTGGAGAGATTATGCTATTTGAAATAAACCAGTCTCAGAACGACAAAGGCTTGACAATGCCGCTTATCTGAGGCACCTACAATAGGCAACCTGGCAGGACAGTAGAATGGTCTTTGCCAGCGCCGGAGAGAGAGCATTCAGCGGGTTTTGCAATGGGAAAAGAAAAATCCCTCTGCATCTGGATGGTGGTGATGTTTACTCAAATCAGAATATACTTAATGCTACCAAATTGTACACTTAAAATGGTAATTGTTATGTTATGTAAATTTACCACAATGCAAAGCAACAGCAAATTCACACAGAGATAAAGGAAACCACATGTGTAAACTCTGATTACCATGTGACCGCAGCTCAGGGAACTCAAGTCCTGGAGACAAATCTTTACTAAGAGCCTTGGAGATCCACGCTGGGCTGGGAGACAGCAGGGCAAAGAAGCCCCTATTCCTGGTCACGGTGGATGGCACAATCTAGTGGGGAGTAGGAAACGAAGCACCTTAAAACACAAGGGTTGCCCTGATGGGAACAGAATGGGGGCTGAGAGGAGTGGTTTGGGGGTGCCCTCCTGCAATGGGGGACAGCACAATGGAGAGGAAAGGGCAGACACAAAGGCCTGAGGGCCTGGGACAGCCGGTCCTGGAGTGCTGCCTGCTCGTGTACCCTCCTGGGGGACATGGTTGGCTGGGTAAAAGCCCAAGAGGCCTGACTTTCGAAACATGGAAAGCTTTAGTTAACTTGAACAGGGCTGTGTCCAGGAGTAAAGCAGACCATCCTGGGAGTCAGACAGAACAGGGTAGCTTTGGCCAGGGTGATCCTTTCACTCTCAAAAGTTTAAACGATCAGCCCATCATCCTACTTTTTGCTTCAATTGTGATAAAGGTCACATAACATAAAATACATGATTTCAGCCATTTCCAAGTTCACAGTGCAGTGGGATTTAGTAAATTCACAAAACAGATCGTCTTCGACTTTGGATGGTCCCACATCCCAATAAACCCACCATTACCTGAAAACGTTAAGTCAAAAACGTGCTTAAAGCCAAGCATGGTGGTGCTTGTCTGCAATCCCAGTACTCTGGGAGGCTGAGGCAACAGGATTGCTAAATTCAAGCCCAGCTTAGTAAAATCGTGTCTTAAAATAAAAAAGGGCTGGGGATATAGTTCAGTGTAAAGGCCCTGGGCTCAGCCCCCAGTACTGAAAAATAAAGCGTTCAATACTCCTAACCTACTGAACATCCTGGCTCCTCCTGGTCTATGTTATACACGCTCACGACACTCCTGTTAGCCAGGGGGCGGGGTGGGAGAGTGTGTGTGGCACGATTGAGCACAAACCCCATGTCACGTGGAGCTGAGTAGCTCCTGTAATTCACTGAATACAATGTGTATACCATAGAGTACCTGCTGTTTCCCCTTATGACCACAGAGAACATCATATACCTTACCTTGAATCTGGTAAAAGAGTGAAATTCAAAATTCAAAGCATGATTTCTACTAAATGCATGCACACAGCCATCACACCACCATAAAGCCAAACAGTTCTAAGTAGGGGACTATCTATGTCATGCAGCTATCGCCACCATCTCGTCAAAACAGCTTCTAGAGGAAAGCATTTCCCAGAGGAAATCCCGGGCCGTTAAGCAGTCATTCCTAACCTGCCCCCTGTCTCTGTGGATTTGCCCTCTGCAGACATTTCCTAATAATGGAATTTATGTCCATCACCCCTATTTTGTCTCAGCTCCTCCTTCTCCCAGTACCAAGGGGAAACAGCCCCTCCCTGGGCCTCTGTGAAGGTTGTACAAGGAGGCGCTAAACTCCTGGTCACGTTAAAGATTCTGCCACTGAGACTTGTCTCAGCCGTGGGGCTCATCATTTTGGAAATGTCCACTTCTCACTGCACCCCCAATGCAGACCGGCCTTCTGAGATCTGAGATGTGTGCTTGAAATCTCTTAGTTCCCTGATTCCTTAAAAAAACGATCGATGGCTGAGGGGCTAAATGATGTCCTTGCTGCTGGCTGATGGGAAGCAGGCAGAACCAGTTTTCTGGGGGCACGCCCTGCCTCTGGAAGAACTGCGCTCATCAGCACAGCCAAGACTTCTGAGACTTCTGTGTGCGTCACATAGCCAGGGTCCAGGGATCCGGCTCTGGCATCCGCCTGCAGGTGGCTTCCCCAAACTTCCTGTGGACCATTAGATGCTGGTCTGACCTCAAAAAGGACTTCTGGGCTGTACGGAAGGGCCGGCAAACAAGCATCCTAGCAACTTCTCAGGCCCTTTAACACGTGTGCCTTTTAGACCCTCCAAGCATGATCCACGCCACCTCCACTGCCTTCCCACCCACCCCCGGGCCAGGTGCACAAACTGATCTGGAGAAAGAATGTTACCACTTATCTTGCCCCTCTGTAAACATCCGCCTTTTCAGATTTCACTGGCCTGTTCCTTCCTACAATTTGTGCTATTTTGGGACAGGCTGACCGCTCACTGAAACCATCAATCAAGCTGGGGTTCTTTCTTTCTTGTTTTTCTTTATATCAGGGATTGTCAAATTATTGTCCCTAGGCAAAACCCAGTCCACCATCTGTCCATAAAGTTTTATCAGAACACAACAATGACATCCATTTGTCACTATTGCCAGTGGCATCTTTCAAGGGCCGTTAGTATCTATGGCTGTGTCTTAGAGACAGAATTGAGTAGGTGTCACAGAATCCACGTGGGCCAGCGGAGTGTGGTGGTGCGTACCTATAATCCCAACACTCTGGGAAACTGAGGCAGGAAGATTGCTAGTTCTAGTCCAGCCTGGGTAACTTAATGACTTGTCTGTCTCAAAATAAAAAGGGCTGGGGATGTAGCACAGTGCACAGGCCAAGGCCCTGGGTTCAATCCC
Source organism: Hystrix cristata (assembly GCA_004026905.1). Lineage (NCBI taxonomy): Eukaryota > Metazoa > Chordata > Mammalia > Rodentia > Hystricidae > Hystrix > Hystrix cristata. The sequence continues at coordinate 7,280 of PVJO010030023.1, forward strand.
CAATACAAAAAAAAAAAAAAAAAAAGTGCAAAAAGCCTAAAATATTCTCTATGGCTCTTTGCACAAAAACTTTGCTGTTTGCTCTGGATTGTGGATGACTCAGTGCCCTGGGCTTCCCAAGATCACAACACCCTCTTCTTTCAGTTAGCCAAAGATCTTGTGATATTCTGGTTTTGGTCCACGCTTCTGCTACAACTCTTGAAGCGTTCCACATGAGAACTCCAGAAATATTCAAAAACACAGATGTACAAAAGTATTTCTAATAATCCTAAATCCCACCATCCACAGCCACCATCAGCATTCTGACACGCAGCCAACCGGATTGGCCATTTTCAATGTGGACAGGAAATTCTGGTCAAAATGGAAATGGAATCAGGTCATGCATGTTATTCAGGAACTTGGTTTTTTGCTGCTTCATTTCACAATATGTCACGAACATCTTTCACATCAATAGCTAGACCCCCCCCCCACATCCAGTGGTTCCTACTCTTTTGTGCAAGACTATCTCATCCTTAGAGAACTGGCCCCATCATGGGGTCATCAACAGTCACCCTTCCAAACAATGAACATTAAAACCCAACGCTGCCACAAAACCCATGTACTATGAATTTCTCAAGATCTATTTTGCCTAGTAGTGGGCTGTCTGATTCAAAGGGCGCATGTGCCTTTCAGAGCAGAATCACACCCAGGGGAAGCCTTCCCGCACTGACTCAGTCCAAGCTTGGGAGGTCAGAGTTCCCAACCACTGCCCTGGGGCAGGTCCCATCAGATGTGTCATCAGCAATAAGCCAGAGCTTCTGACTTCGGCCTCGCCCTCAGAGTCTTCCTACGAACCTGAGCAGGTTTCCAAGGGCAATTATAACAGCTCACACAGCAAGTGACTCTGAGATAGCCCAGTGGCGGTCCCACCTGGCACTAAAGACAGGGCAGGAAGGAAGAGCCAGCCCCGGCTGTGATGCTCACAGTCCCAACACTCAGTCCAACATAACACACAGCACAATCTGGACTCAGAAAAACTCCAGGCGCAACATAGTCTCTTTAGGGAGCCTGAGACATGCACATTGCATTTCAGAAAAAAAAAATGGTAACAGTTCCAAGTCCAAATATATTTTTGAAGACACTTACTTGTGCTGGCCCAAGACCCATCCAATGTACAAAGCTGAAGTCCTAGGGAGGTTTGATCATGTCGATGCCCAGCTCTAAAATCATCAATGGCTCCCACTGTCCATTGCCTTGGGCAAAGTGTTCAATCCCCATCCCTGAAAAACTATCTTGGTCTACACCACAGGCCCTGACTACATCTCAGATTCTCAAATGGGTCCTATGACTTGAGTGGCCTTTTTCATCCTAGTCCTTCTCCATGGATAGTCCTCTGGCCACAGCACAAGTTCCTTTTGCCTGAATCCCACTCATCCTTTTAGAGCAGTTTTATTAAATGATGCTCTGAGGATGCCTGTGCTGATTTCCCAGGCCGGTGTGACATCCTACCACACATGTACCTGATCAGCATCAGGGATAAACCTGGGTCTTCCTCCCCTGCAAGATTTACACCTTACCCACCTCACCCTGGGCACAGGCCCCGATCCAGAACCTGCTCACGGCTCAGTGCCTCCGTGGGATAGGCCACTTGGGATGGTGTGGGTTCCACAGTGGTGGGAACAGCCCACTTGGGATATGAGATGGGACCTTGAGCTGGGAGTAGTGGTACATGCCTATAATCCCAGCTATTTGGGAGACCGAGGAAGAAGGATCACAAGTTTGGACCCAACTTGGGCAATTTAGCAAAATCTTGTCTCAAAATAAAAAAATATTTTACATGGCTAGTGCTCAGTCTGCCTGGTGGCCCTTAGTATATGCAGGGGGCAGGGGGGTGCTCGGGACCCCTCACTTACCCCCACAGATGCAGCAAACCTGGGAAGGGAAGGCAGAATTGAAAGATCATGTGGAGTACACATTGAATTGTTTCTCTGATACGAGAAACCATAAGTGAAAATAAGGACAAAGAGGTGTAACGGATACTATATAAGAGGAAGATAATATTCAAAAGAGAGGAGAACTAGAAAGGGAGAAGGGGGAAAAGAAGGGAGGGAAAAAGGACAGAAAAGGGAAAGGGAAAAAAATGGAAAAATATAAACAAACCTGCTGTAAATAGGGAAGGGGGGAGCAGAAGGGAGGGGTGGAGAAGAAGAGGGAAAACCAAGATGCATCATGTATAGGTACAAAATAACCATGATGAATGTAAAAAAAAAAAAAAAAGAAAGAAAAAGAAAGATCATGTGATGGTGTGTAGGAGAATTTATCTTAGGGACTTTGGATGCTGGTTCCATTGCTGGTAAAACTGTGCAAAGAATCCAGGAAAGAATCACCAGGGAAGGAATTATAAATAAGGTTTGATGTGAAAGCATCCAGCTTGATCCTGAAAAAACAAACCAACAGCACGAGCATAGGTGAGCAGTTTGGGCAAGGAGAGGCTAAACAGCTCTCCTTCAGGACAGCATGGGTGTGAGCAGCCACAGTGCCGCACAGAGCTTTTCTGGACAGAAAGAAAGCTCTTGGCTGAGCGCAGTGGCTGAGGCAGGAGGATGCCAAGTTCCAGCCCAGCCTGGGTAACTGTGACTTAGCAAGACCCTGCCTCAATATAAAAATTAATGAGTAAAAAGGGGTGTAGTTCAGTGCAAAAGCCCTGGCTTAAATCCATGGTAAAAAAAAAAAAAAAAGCTCTCTAGTAAATAAAGAATGTGCAAATTGAAAAAAGAAAGAATGAAGAGAGGGAGGGAGGGAAAATAGAAGCAAAGACAGATTCTGATGGGTTAGGGAGAGTACAGAGAGGGCTGCCCAGAGGAGGCAGCACGTAGCTGAATGGGGCCTGAATGACCCAAAGCTCTGGCCTCTACAATTTCCTTGGGTTGGTCCCTGCGGGCCACCAGAGGCCTGAATGGTCAGCTCCTGTTTGCCTTTGTCCACACCAAATCCACAAATTAGGACCTGACGCTAAACCTTCACATAGCTACTAAAATTTAAATGTCAGCTGATGAGAGTTCAACGGAATCTTTTATTCAATGCCTCTGCAGGACTGTTCCCATTTCCCCTGCTCAGCAGGGACTTTATGGGCAGCAGAAAGCTCGCCAGCTCTATGCAACCACACTGTGCAGTCTCCTGTGCATATACAGATGTGGAAACTGAGGCTCAGAGAGAGTAGGTCACCTGGGCAGGAGCGGGCAGGGCTGGCCTGGGAACTACAGCTTCTCAGCCTGGGCAGATGGGAGCTGCAGGGCAGGTCCCAATCCTCCCCGCCAGACTGAACTGAACTGTCAGGAGCTGTGAGGCCTCAGGCACTGTGGAGAAGGCGTATTTCTATCTCTGTGTCCCTCTGCCTTGAACACAGGGGACAGCAGGACGGAGTGAGGTAGGTTTGGGTTAATGAAAGGCTCTACTCATGACAGCTCCAGAGCATGAAGCTACCTGCCACAGGGTTAGGGTTAGGGTTAGGGTTAGATCTGGGGCATGGACTGAGGAACGCCTCTGCTTCCCACAATCGACACTGCCCCTTGGCCCCCAAGCCTGTCTTTATTAACCGGCACATGGGGCTGGAAATATCTCGATCCGCAGGGCCAGAATTATACATAAACATACTGGGGGGACACGGTTCTCTGAGGTCACCTTTTCCATCTGCAAGGAATTCACTCAGGTTCCCCTCATTGGTAGACGATGAGTTACAATAAGCACAATCGAATCTTTTACACACTCAGCTAGAGGCGGTTACAAAGAGTTTCAGGGGCAGGGAATAAAATATAACTAAAAATAAGCTGTAAGTTTGTTCACTTGGGAGTGGGAGATGGGTGGCTGGGGTTAGTGGGATGGGAGAGGTTTTTTCACTGTCTACACTCTGGTAACTTTCCTTTCTCTCTTTTTTTTCTTTTTTTTGCAGTAATGGGGATTGAATCCAGAGGTGTTTGTTTTACCACCGAGCTACAATACCAGCCCATTTTTATTTTTTGAGAGAGAGTCTTGCTAATTTTCCCAGGCTAGCCTTGAACTCGGGATTCTCCTGCTTCAGCTTCCCAAGTAGCTGGTATTACAGGTGTGTACCATCATGCCTGGTTAACTTTCCAGTGTGATGCTTGTGAATGTATTTACTACCTATCTAGCCAGGTAAATTGGTAAAAATTAGGGACCGGGGATTTAGCTCAGTGGTTAGAGTGCTGGCCTTGCAAGCACTAAGGCCCTGAGTTCGATCCCCAGCACCACAATAAAAAAAAAAATTGGTAAAAATTAAATCTTGAAACATTTAGTACCAAATGGATATTAAGACCTCATTTCCTGTTTCATATACATGCACAAGCATGGATATATATATAATATGAATATATGACTGTATCTCAAGAAACCAAAAAATATGAATACATGGACACGCAAAGAAAGCCATAGGAAAATCTCTAAGGAAATGCTGATTAAAGCTTTCTCTAAGTGGCAGGAGATGAGAAGGTAATTTTAACCTTCTCTTTGCTGAATCATAATTTTTGAGTTTTATGTAATAACAAGAGCAGTTTCTATCAGAACATGCAGCCAGTTTCCACATTAAGCACTTTACAGACAAAAATGTATTTCCCCCTGCAATCCCTAAGGCAAGAAGTATTTTGCCTGCATTTTACAGATGAGGAAACTGAGGCTCAGGCACACTAAGACCATGAAACCCATTCTCCTGATTCCTCTGCTGTGCTGCCTTCCCATAAAATGTGTTGGTAACAAGGAGTTTGGGGTATTAAAAATACTAGCCCTTAAAGCACCAAGTTCAAGTCCATAGTGGCATAGACAAATATCACAGCTCCCCAGTGTTTCGCAAGGAGGGTGTAGCGCCAGCATTGATGCCCAGCCCTGGAACCTCTAGACACGGAAGGCAGCCTGCAGGGTACCTCTGCCGCCCTCTGGCCAAGGCCGGCTTTGTTGTCCCAGCAACCCAGGCCGGTGGCGCAGGAAGTGGGTGAGCAAGGCAGCTGCCACCAACACTGAAGGAGAAGTCTGAGGTACATGTGTCTGGACACCATGTGCTGTTCCAACTCCTGGACCTCCCTGCCGGTCTTGCTTCCATACTTACCCAACAGAGCTGCCCGGGGTCACCTCCCCAGAACCCCACTGGTGGCCCCACCTTTGCCTGTGGACCTGCATCTGGGGCAGCCTGACCTACAACTGAGGATGTTCAGCGCTCTGCCCAGCCCTGCCCCTGCCCGATGGTTACCATGGTTACTCCAGCTTACAGTGCCTACCAGTTACCCACGTGCTCCCTAGGTATTTGAGGGAAAAGATCCAAAGTGGTTTTCTTCCTGGATCATTAAATATTAGCACTTCCATGATCCATGCAAAGTGCAAACATGAGGCGAGCTGTGTGGGTTTTAGGGCAGGACAGAGAGAGAGAGAGAGAGGCAGAAAGGGAGAGAGGTGTTTCCTACCCCAGGGGTGGCACACACGACAGAACTCCAACTTGGGGGTCCTGATTTATAATATGATGAACACAGACAGTCCCTGACTTAAAACTGTTCAACTTACAATTACTCAACTTCACAAAGGGGCAAAAGGCATACAGATTCAGTAGAACCTGCACTTTGATTTTGAACTTGGGTCTTTTCTTGGGCTAATAACATGCAATCCTCTCTTCTGATGCTGGGCAGCAGTGAGGAGCTCTCTCTGGTGCTATGTGCTGGGCAGGAGGTTCAGGAGGACGGGAGCAGCCGAAGCGCTGGCCTCTGATCACATCTACAATTCACCACACAATTATGGAGACTAAGCATATCACAAGTTCAGGGCAGCCATGCCTATGGACACACATGTATATCCTCAGGCACGCTATTATATGTACTAGAGGCATTTTATATAATATATACATAACATACAAATGTGTGCTTGTTTACATAGTGCAAAAACTGCTTTTTCTCCAGAGTTCTATAAACACAGCCTTGCAGCTACAGGAGTCCTTTTTGACTGCCAGCAGGGCCGAACAGCAGGCATTGTCTGAAACTACCAGCCACTGGGGCCTGCCCAGTTTGGGAGAAAGGCTGAGAGGCCCCACTTGATGGCCTAGTCCAGAGACTGGTGAGTTAGCACCTCTTAATCAGAAAGTGCCCTAAGGATTCAAGGAGAGCAGACCCCATCAGTCCTGTTGCCTCTACCCTCCAAAGCCATGGTCTCCGCCCACGCCCTGGAGCCAGGCTTCCTCACCTACCCCAGTCCACACCACCACCCTCCCTTGCCTGGGGGGCCACAGCCACCAATGCCCTGGCTTTGTCCACACTGGAGTGGTTGTCAACTTCTCAAAAGGCCAATCTAAACCTTTTATCCTCTACACAGATATCTTTCCACAGGGTCAAACGACTGTTCCAGAACTTCATGGGATAAATGAGAAACTTCTGTTCACCAGAAAACACCAGAGAAAAACCAAGCCATGGACTAGGATTGATACATATATATATAATATATATGCATGTTTGTGTGTGTGTGCATGTGAATATATGTGTATGCACACACATACACACACATACATGTACACATACACACACCTGTTTCCCAACGGATTCTATTTAGAATATATAAAGAGCTCCACAGTGATAAGAAAAAGACAGACAACCTAGTTTTCTTTTAAGGACAAAAACTTCACTGGGCACTTTGCACACACAGAGAAAAAGTCCCTGCATGACCAATAATTACACAAAAACATCACTGGTCATTGAGAAGACTTAAATTAAAAACACGGCAAGATGCTTGACTGCTTCACACCTCCCATAATGGCCAAAATGACAGTGGCTGACACGAGCGAGAGTCGACAAGGGTATGGGACTAAAACTGGCTTGAAGCGACACGGCCACTGTGGAAAACCATTCATCAGGACCTGTGAAGGCCCAATCCACCCTGGCCGATGACCTGGCAATGCCACCCTGGGCCTTCACCAGCAGGCTCTGGGGCTCCACTCCACCAACCATGTGTGCTTTGAGGGTCTGCTGTAACGTGAACTTCCCTGGGGCCGCCAGGGCGCACAAGATCAAGTCCTTGCCCTGGCCGTGGCCTCTGTCCCCGGGTCCTGGGGATCTCATCTCGGGCCCCCAGCCCGGCAGCCCCGCTCACCAGCTCCTCACGCACTCACCCTGGAGCCCTCAGTCTGCGGTCATGACTGACCATCACAACCGCATCCCCCTCCTGGGCAAGGACCAGGGGAGCCAGGCCCTGGGGGAATTCCACCAAGGATGGGAGGAGACGGCAGGAAAAGGCCAGTCACCTCTCCTCTGAGTGACACCTGCACCCCTGTGGCTGCAGCAATGCCCCCCCCCGCCCCCACCCAGGAGGCCCTGCTTCCCAGAACTCTGCTGCTTGGTGACATGGAACCCGATGTACACCTGTTCACCTATCTGCCTGGCATCCTGGGGGCAGAGGCCCTCTCCGTCGCATTCCGTTTTACCCTCAGCACCTCGCAAGGTGCCTGGCACGCAGGAGGTGCACAGTAGATAGATGATGAAGTGAATGAATACGTGAAAGAGAACATGAATCATTTGGTGGAGGATAAGAATGGGACACAACCAACAGCAATTCTGGCAATCCCCTAGGTGTACAAAAGATGAAATTTGGGCCAAGAGAGGGCAAGTGGCTTGCGTAAAGTCACACAGCCAATTAGGGACAACCCAGCATTATACCTAGAGGGGATGCTGTTGGATCTCCATTCTTCCCCCAGCTCCTGTGAAAGCTGTCTGCTGACAGTGCACAGTGACACCCTTTCCCAGGAGAGCTGTCCTCCAAGGGCTAGCCCAAGACTGCCATTCCTCTCTGTGACTCCCAGACCAGGGCATCCCACGGCCAATGAATAGCACACAGGCTGCCTCAAGGCCCCAGAGCTCAGCAAGGGGTCGGGTCCTGCTTCCCTCCAGTACCTTCAAGTCACAGCCCCATCATTCACCTCTGCAGAATACTGGTCTCAGGCTCTGCTTCTAGGGAACCCAACCCAAGACAGGACTCCAGGCTCCGGAACCCTCACCTGAATTCCAGGCAGATAGACTGCCTCCCAGTTCATGCCTAAAGTGAAATACAATTGCAGTAACGGACCCAGGATGCCATGCCGGGAGCCCAGCTGTGTGGGGAGGCAAGGCCTGGAGGGCTGCTCTCTGGCGCCACCGCCTTTTACCTCTGTAACACGGGCAGGAGGACCCATTCAAAACGTCCCTGCTCAGCAGTCACCAGCCACGGAGCTCTCGGCTGTCCCCGAGTCCAGACAGAGCCCTCCGCTGCACATCCTGCCCCATCAGCCACTCCCAGAATAGCCACCTGGGCAGACAGGAGTCACCCCAGATGAGTCACTGTGAGCCCTTTCTCTGAACTCCACTTACCTGGCCCCACTACCAAGAGCAGTACACAATCTCGAAAATTCAGCCAAACACGAAATTCAGCTAAACACCACCTGCTCTCTTTCTCCCAGACCCTAATTTTGCCCAGCGTAATCACCAGTTAGAAAGAGCTCAGAGAAAGCCCAAGTTGAGGGATGACACGCAGGACTGGCAGCCAGGAGCCCCTGGTCTCCCTGTCCTGTCTGCGTCCTTCTGCATGACTGTTCTGAGCGTGGGCTTGCGATCCAGCCGTCTCTGCCTCTACCAGCTGTGCGTCCTCGGGCAACTCACTCTACCTCTCAGAGCCTTTTCTATAAAATGGAATGAAGGTGAGGGAAGCTGAGGCAGGAGGATTGCAAGTGAGAGTCCACCTGGGCAAAGTAGTGAGACTGTGTCTA
>PVJO010030024.1:0-16027 GCA_004026905.1 Hystrix cristata
ACTTCTATCTTGGAAAATAAAGGTTGTGGATAACATTAATTCAGTGAAAAAAATTGGATTTAGAATCAGACTAGGGCTTTCTCCATGTATTTTGTGAGCTGTGCAGCTTTAGGTCAAACATTTTGTTTGTTATGAAATAGGCAGAATACATAGACAGAAAGATTAAAGGAAATATTTACATAAAACTTGAATAATATTGCTTAGTATTATTTGACAATATTTAACTTACTTCTATTATTAGTGTAAGTGCTACATAAAAGCAGATTTTGCTGCTTTATTATTTATGATCTAACAGAAGACTATAGTGGAAATAAAATTTTAAACACTGATCCGTGTGAAGTTTCTGATTGAGAAATTGAATCCTAAAGATTTGTGACAACCAAAGAGAAAAATGTTACATATATAATTTTCAGATGAAGCTTTCTTTCACTAATGCGTAGCGCAAGGTATACTTTTTGTCAGTTCTTAGAGCAATAAATCTGAGGAAGTACAGTAAGTAGTGCTGTGAACTCAGTGACTCACATGGTTTAGACTACAGCAAAAGCAGAAAAGCTAAGCCGTAATTTAAGGAGATTTATATGATCAAACATATTTAGCAAAACTGGAGTCTGAGAGAGAAGAAGTTTTTCCTGATGCTAAAGGTTGCAATTCCGAAGTTGAGCAGTGTTATCAAAGCAGCGCATAAGGGTGGTAGCTTCTGAACTATCACTTAGGATTAAATTAGGGAGAAGTCTTAAATTTGTTGGAAAACTAATGTTGAAGTATAGGTATCATTTGTTGGTATACCTCACAACATTTTAAATAATAAAAATCATTTTTATGTTTTATAATGAATGTACCATAGGATCTGATTCCTCATTAGCCATACCTTTTCAGAACTGAACAGGAACCTTAGTGTGTGAAACATTTTTGGCATATTTATGCCAAAAAATTCTATGTATTGCATTTCAAAACATGAAGAAGTATCATTACAAAATTATAATGATCGATGTGATCTATGCTTAAATTTCTTTGGATATGTAGACAACTAGTTGATTTGGTCTATTTTGGCTGCTAAAAAATGTAGCTTATAAAAAAACCCATTTGTTTGTCATAGTTGTGGAGGCTGAGAAGTCCAATATCAAGGTGTCTTCCCTGAGTCTGTTATCTGCTCAGGGCCTGTTTCCTCAGAAACATTTGTCTTCTTGTTGTAACCTCGAGTGGTAAAAGGGGGAAGAGACCTCTTTGGGAGTCTTTTCTAAGGACACTAATCTCAGCAGTCCCAGGTGTCATCATCACTTGGTGTGTTAGGATTTCAACATACATATATTGAGGGGCACAGGTATTCAGTTCATTGCTTTAATGAGATTAGCACTCTGACTCCTTTGAAAACTGTGAGCCAAAATAATCCTCCTCTTCTTTAAATTGCAGGTAACAGGTGTTGTGTTGCAGGGACAGGAAATCTACCTAGTAATGAAAATTGGCACAGGAGAAGCAGGTTGTTGCCGTGTCTGTAAATGACCCTGTGGTTTAGAGGCCTCTGGGATGGGTCTACGGTAGGTGTTTGGAAAGGCGATGCAGGATAGAGAAACCTTAGAATGTTCCAAGCAGACTTCATCGAACAGTTCTTGTGGGAACTTGGAAGATTAGAATGCTGATAGGAGTGCAGGCAGTAAAGGCCAGGCTCATGAAGTTTCATTTAGGAGTGTGGACTCTATTTGAACCTATACTAAAGGCCATATGTTTTATTCTGGTAAAGAGTTTATCTGTGTTCTGTCCATGTATTCAGAATTTGCCTGAGGCTGAAGTTAAAGGTGATAGACTAATCTGACAGGAGAAATTTCAAAGCAACCTAACTGTGGCATGGGTATTGCTGGCTTTTATTACCAATATTTACAGTAAAAATCAGGAGATTAAAAACAAAGTTGAAGATTTGAAAAGTTTGCAGTTTGGTCAGGAAGGAAACATAGAAAAGTTGGAGCAGTAGTAGGTGTAGTTGCTGACTAGATTAGCACCACTAAAAAGAATTCAAGTACTTTGCATCGAGCAAATAGAAAAACTCGCTTGAGGGCTCTCAGCAAATGGCCATACCATCACAGGCTCAAAGATATAAAGGTATATACTCCTTTGAAAGATTTGGTTTTGAGAGAGAGCTCCAGGGTTTCCTGCTAGGTTAGGGACACCTAGGGAAGTGTTTCCCCAGGTTCAGCCATCTAGGCACTTTGAGGTCACTACTCACATGGTCTGAAGGGGCCAGGCTACTGCTGGATCTAGTGTTAGACTCTGATGTCATCCAGGTGGTGCTGACTTTACAGTTATGTAGGATTCAAGAGTTGTGGGCTCACAGAGATTTCTACTGAGATTTGAAAAGTCCTGAGAGGCAATGTGCCCATGGCGGGCAATGCATGAGGCTATGAGAGTGAAGCTAAAGGTGCTTTGACGATGCCAGGAATAGGGAACATCTGTTGAGGAAAACCACAGACACAGGGAGGAACCAGCCTGAGGGAGGCCATGTGAGCTGCAACAGTCAGGGCCACAGGAGCAGGACAGCTGAAGCCCTGCGGAGCTTGCAGCTCACCAGAACCTGCCCAGATGCTGGACATGGAGCTACTGGACCTCATGTTTGCTCTGCTGAGTTGCAGTCTTACCTGGGTCTGACTCCTGTGTGTCCTCCTATTCTCCTTTTTTGTGATGGGGATGTTTACCCTATGCCATTGTATTTTGGAAGTATATAACTTTAAACGTTTTTTTAACAGGCATTCACATCTAAGAGTTTACCTTGAGTTTCAGAAGACACTCTGGACATGCACTTTTTAGTAGTCCTGGAACTGTTAAGACTTTGGTGGTACCTAGAGATGTGTTAAATGCATTTGCCTAATGAGAGGGAGGGACATCAGTCTTGTAGGGTGGAATGATATAGTTTAGATCCAAATTGTCTGCCAAAAGTCTCGTGGGGCTTTTAGAAGGTGACTGGGTCATAGAGGCATCATACTTCTCAGGGGATTATTAGTCCATTAATGATTTCATAGCTGACTTTGACGCCCATTGGTAAGGCCTGGTCCGAAGAAGTGGGTATTGGAGGTGTAACCTGAAGGGCGTATCTTTGTCCCCAGCTCCTCTCTTGTCTCTCTGCCACCCAGCTGCCATGGGTTGGACAGCTTTCCTCCCTCCGGGCCCTTCTACCATACCATTTCTGCCTTGCAGCCAGATGACAGTGGACTGAATCCTCTGAAAATTGTGAGGCAAAATAAACCTCTCCTACTTTAAGTTGTAGATGTTACGGTATTTAGTCTTACTGGTGGGAAAACTGACTAATACTCTCTGCAAAACATTGACTGTGACACAAAAAAATTAGGAAGTAAAGGAAAGCAATTGAAAAGCAGAATATTAATTGTCTTGCAAGATAGAAAAAGATCTCTAGGTTTTCTACATCTTGATAGCCATTAGAAAATGAGGTAATGTAGCTTATATTTACAATGTACACACACACACACACACACATGTACATACATACTTATATATACACATAAATATTACATATCAAATTTGTAAACAACCAATAACGCATGAAATAAAAGCAGTAAAAGAAAATGCAATTTTATTTCTACATTGCACATTATCAGAACTTGAAGTACATGAGATGCAATATCTTTTGTACCTTTTAATTCAGTTAACAATAGCTGTTTATGACATGTCTCTAATACGTTTTAAAATGTGCCCTTACACATAGCTTCAAAATAATTGGTTTGCTCACCATCCTAAAAATAACTCTAAGTATGTTTTCAACTTTTAGTATTTTTACTGTTTTCTCTACTAAGGACATATTTCAGGAGATTTAAATGTGAATTTAGTTTTCTGTACTCTCAATTTGCTCCCAGTTAATGACAGTTAATTAAAAGCATCCCCATAAGGCAATGGTAGTGAACCGGTGGCATGCATGCCGCAGGGGGCTCTTTGTTATCACTGAAAGCTCTAAAACTTTCACAATTGCTGACATGGTAAGCACCCCACCAGCCCCAGAGGCTTCACTAGTGAGCCCTACCAAGCATTTAGGAAAAAATAAGACAAAATACTGAAAAAGACAGAATATTTTGTAACTCATTTGATGCAGTTGATTTTAGACTGATACGAAAGCTAGACAAAGATAAAAGAAAACCAAAAGCAACAAAGAAAAAGGGCCAACTCAATATATTTTCTGAATATAGATGCAAAAATCAAGAATACACTAGCAAATTAAATTTAATAATATGAAAATTTTTTGTCATTGTGACCAAGAAGTGTATATACTTTAGAAATGCAAGGCTGGTGAATTTTTGAAAATAAATAATTGTAGTTTACCAATCACTTTCTTAACAGACTAGGATTCTTTGAAGAAATCTAACACCTATTCCTAATTCCTCAACAAATTAAAAACAGAATGAAATTTAATCAAACTCGTAAAGAATGCCTATGAAAAACATGCAATTAGATACTTTATTTGTATCTTGTGTACAATTAAACAGCTAGAGAAAAAAATTCCCACATTAGTGATTTTGGGACATTACATGATTAAAAATGAAGGAATTTAATGTTCATGTAGAATTGGGAAAACAGATTCAGATTTCTTTGCTTAGATAGGTTGAAGGATGCTAATTCATCATTATGGTATTGAGATTTTCTGTATACTTTAGTCAAAATCACTTGCCTCTCCCACTGGCAACAAGATTATGTCAGCAAGCCCAACCATCCAAACTGCAAAGTAAATTAACTTCTAATATATAAAACAAAAAACTTCCAGAAGGAAAATCTACCTTTTGATCCCATATTACATATCAGCATCAGTGTAACTGAACTTACAAAATAGTTACAAAATTCACTATCATTTATTATACATGTGTATTTGCAGCTAAATGGACAAATCTGTCATGTTAATGGAGCAGTATCTATAAATTATTATTTTAAAAAGAAAACAGAAAAGTATTTAACAATTTAGAAATGACAAATAAGGCATATAAATGTTTCATTCTCCAAAATCCTTTAAAATATAAAATCATAAAAATTTGCCTATATGATTATTATTCATTAGTAATATCTAAGCTTTGGGTGGGAGAAGGGAAGTTTTTGAAGTTTCTGTTGTTGTTGCTTTCTTATTTCAGCTAATAATTTTTTGATATAATTACAAATATTTACACTAAGAAGAAATTAAAAACGAACGGTGTATATTGCAGAAAGCACTATAAATAGCATGTAGGACATTTTTCAATCAAAGCCAAAATAATGTGGTTAATTTCTGTCCTTTGTAAATCCCACCCAATAGTATACTCTGTAATTCAAATTCAAACTTTACTCATTTGAATGCATTCTATCTCAAGAGAGGCTGTGATTCTTGTTTGCTTTTGTAACAACTGGCATGTTGGAAAATATCAGCTTATATTGTCACTATTAGCTCAAAATGTATGTGAAACTAACACTAATTATCAGTGGTATAGTGTTATTTGAAAACTATTCGTATTTATTAATTTTTGCAAAAAAAAATCTGTGAAACATCCATTTCTGAAATCACTTTAATTGTGGCTTTCAATCTAGAATGTCAGCTCATTAACAAACTTTGCTGAAATGTGGCTATATGTGGGAAACCAACACACTAACATACACATATAGAGACTGCATGTGTACTTAGTGGAATGCTATTAAATCCTGTACATACCTTTTGAATAAACCTATTCATAATGTAACCAGTAGCAAGGATATCTGAAAATGTCTTTTAGTTTGTGGTTATCAGCAATTTTGATAGTAACTGTGACCAAAGAAACAATGTGGAACATTGATAGAGCAATTTAATTTTTCTGGTTCCTATTCAGTTTCTGACAAGATCAGGAAAACTAATGCTAGCCACATGTTTTCATCAAGCATCTTTGTTCACAGTTTGTTTGATGTCGACATTTTACATGAGTGGAAAAATGAAGATCGGAAAAAATTCTAAAATCTTTGGTAGAAAAATGACATAAAATAACATTTCCATTATAATTAAATAAAAATTAAAGACCTATAATATGTTCCCTTCAGTGGAGACATTTCCGAGTTTATTGTGTTATTTAATAGACTTGGACTATTTAACTTATGTCAAGAAATAATATGGTAAGACTCCCAACAATTAATTTAAATCATGCATCTACGTAGAGTCACGTAACTTGGGGAGACAGTTCTGCCTCTTCATTAACTGGGTAGAGAGGGCAAGAGTGACTTCTAGCTCTACAGCTCCGTGACTTCAACACTCTGCGTACTAAAATAGTTTTTAAAAGCATTCTTAGCGTTATTAAGACATAAAAATTGGGGCTAGAAAATTAGATTTCCAGTAGAATGTGAAGATGTTTGGACACAGATGCTGTGATAGATATTTTGGGGGTATTTTTCCCTTTCATAATGGAACTGCCCTCTGTGGACCCTCCACTCCCTGCGTAGTGTTATGGGTGTGGGGCCCAGTAGCTGAACTGGCAAGTGACTCTATGTGACCAAAAAATTGTATGCCCTGAACAAGAATAGTTGGGCATAGGGTATCTACCTGGGCCAAGTCAGAGCAATTAGATTTTCTTCTTGTTAACTGATTTGGTCTGAGAAAACCCCTTTGTGCAGATAAAGCTATAACACCCAAACCTGGGAATGGATGAGTATATGCCACCATGTGGGAGGAGAGCAGAGAAGATCAACAGGCACAGGGAGATGGCGGTGGGGTAAAGACAGAAGCAAGGTGGAGGGAGTGGGAGGGAAGAATGGGATAAACAGCTCCAGACAAAGAATGCCAGAGGAAATATACAGTCTAGGCTCACATATATGTCTTTCCCAAGATCTGGCTGGATTCTTTTCTTTGTATTCAATGTTATTCACTTGTGTCCCCATAATAAATTCAGTGTTTGTTGTTTGATCTTGCCTCATCATTTGATGATGACATGTTTCTTATTTTGAAAAGTTATAAGGAAGAATTGAAGGCAGTGACAGTGAGCCCAAGAGTACAGCAGTAGATTCATTTGAGAAAGGTTTCATTGTAGAGTTGACAAAATTAAAGCTGCTGACAATATGTAAGTATACACCTCGATCTTAGAGAAGAAAAAGACTATAAAAGAGATATCTAGCATATATTTTAAGCTAACACTATAACAAAGCTAACAAATGGAAAAATTTTAAATCTGAGTCTTGAGGTTTCCAGTACTAGAAATTTAAAAACCACTCTTTATGAATAAATGTTAAACTTTAAAACATTAAATTGTTATTAATATGTAGTAGAGTAGTATTTTTACTAAGTTTATTATACAAATATAGCCTTTTAAACTTAG
The DNA here is from genome assembly GCA_004026905.1 of Hystrix cristata. Lineage (NCBI taxonomy): Eukaryota > Metazoa > Chordata > Mammalia > Rodentia > Hystricidae > Hystrix > Hystrix cristata. The sequence continues at coordinate 7,290 of PVJO010030024.1, forward strand.
GGAGTAACTTCAAGATCAGATATTTTGAAATTTTACCTTAGTTTTGAAAATTGAAGTATTAACCTATACTTTTAAAATATATTAATATATAATTTTTATGATTGACTTTGAGAGTTTGTGGTGGACTTACTGTGGTCAACTTGAGCCAGAACACCCAGCTGGACTGAGTTGGTGTGATGCTGAGTGTACAGGATCCACCTGAGGATTGTTGTCGATGCAACATAAAGCAGAGTGTGAGCAGAAGCTAGTTGTGGGCTGTTTCCCAGGAGAAGCTCTGCTGCGGCTGCTTCTCCTGAAGGGAATTCGGCTGTTGTCATCTAGGAAGGAGCTCGGGGCCTTGCTGTCCTTGAGGATGGCTGCTGTTGCTTTGGGAGAGCTCTGTTCATCATCTCTGCTACAAGCATCGCATCCTGGTTCAAGTAAAGATTTCTTCAGTCATCACTTGCAGACTCGGACATACATGGGACAGTGCTGTGGGCTCCCAGCCCTTGATTGGATCTTTTGGGTCTCCAGTGCCTAGACAGACATTCAGCACTCTTCCTGCATTTGGCTTGTGGGTCAGTATTGTAACTTATATATGTCCTGTATTAAATCTGCTCTCTTACAAACCATTGACTCTAGAAAAGCTAACTAAAATAGAGTTGAAAATGTCGATATGGCAAAATTTTAAAATAGCATTATATAATTAAAAATCATACAAAAATATAAATCTTGCTATTGATATTTTGCTCCATGTATATGGATATAAGATGTTTGAATTGAGGAAATTATCACATGGAGAATTTTCACACTCTCTTTAAGGATGGGAAAAGAAAGACAAATACATGATATTTCAAATTTCGAACTTTACTCCATCCCTTATTTAGTTAAAATTGCACTTAGAACAAAGATGCATGACCTTCTTTAAAGTTATTCAGTAACATTTTTTTATTTCTGAACTTTTTTCCAAGTATGTCTAAACAATTACACAGCTTAAAATTATCCCTGCTCCATTTACCTTCATAGCTAAATGATTGCCATATTTCTTTCATTCCCTTCAAATCCAAACATGTTATATGGATTGCTTGTATTTATTAAGTTTCTTACTTTTGAATTATTTATTCCCTAAACATATTGCAATCTACACAATATAACCACAGTGCTTCCAAAATATTTTACATCTGACTACATTATTTCCCTTATGTCATTAATCCCAATGAGATTTTGAAATCATTTTTGTGACCATTAATCCTGGTGTGTCAATTTGAATGGCTAGCAGGTTAAAGAAACTTAGTTCTGTGTGTGTCTGTGGACAGTTAACATGTAGACCAGCAAAATGAGGCATAAGACAGGATGCTGGTAGCTGGCATGTCATAAAAGGAGAAAGAAGAAGGAAATCTTCTCATTTTGGAAGAGCGTCACCATTGCCTTTGGATATCGCCCTACAGTTTCTTCAGCCTTCTGATGCAGTCTTTTACAGACAACTCTACAGTGAGCTTCCAGTCTTTGAATTTGGACTGGTGCCACATCATCGATCCCTCTTCTTCTGTGGTTTCCATCTTCTTATGCTGAGCTGCTACTGGATACTCCAGCCCTCTGACATGCAGGCAACCATTTTGGGCTCTCCTGCCCCTTCTCCTGTGAGCCTACCTAATAAATGCCCTTGCATAATCATATTCATATTCTGTTGATTCTGTTCTTGTGGGGGACCCAAACTACTACAGACTTTGGTACCAGAAGTGGTTCTAGAGAAATGGAATTGTAAGGATAGGAAATAAATACAATTGAAATTCAGGGTGATTCCTCCTCAGTGAAATTTCTAGTTCAGTGAAGGGAAGTATGTGGAGATCTACCTTCTGTGGTAAAGGGTAAGTTGTTGCATCTGGCCCGTCCTGCAACCAAGAAGGGGCACAACACCTAATGACCCTACTTGGATTTTGGAGGCAACGAATTCCTCACATGGGTGTATTACTCTGCCCATTTGCCAAGAAACCCAGAAGCCTGGTGATATCCAGAACAAAAGAAGGCTCTAAGTAAGTCCAGGTTCCTGTCCAGATTGCTTCACTCCTGGGCCATTTGCTGCACCACATCCAATGGGATCTGAGTGGCAATGCCAGGTGGGGATGCTATTTGGAGCCTCCAGCAGGCCCACACTCATGAATCAGAGCGGAGCCCCATGGGACTTAGGAGCAAGGCTCTGCCATCAGCTGCATACAACTACTCTCCCTTTCAGAAACAGCTCCCTGGCCTGCTGCTGGGCCCCAGTGGAAACGCAGCGCCTCACTGTGGGACACCAGGTGACCATGTGGCCTGAGCTGCCCATCATAAAGCGGGTGCTCTCTGACCCAGTCATGAAATTGGACAGCAACAATAGATCTCAAAGGAAGCGGTACATATGTGATTGGCTCCAAGCAGGTCTTGAGGGTGGAAGGATGTTTCATGAAGAAGTAGCTGAAATGCTCGCGGTCCCTACTCCTCCGGTACTGCTCTCTTTCCACACCGTGCACCTGTGGCTTCATGAAGAGCACCCTGCTGTCAGTTGTCAGAGGAAGGCCTGGTTTGCAGATGGTGCTGTGCATTCTCCAGGCACCACCCCAGGGCGTACAGCTGCAGCCAGGCACCCCCTTTCAAGGCACTGGGCCTGGTTTCTTCAGCTTCCCTCACTGACTTACACCACTCACTCCACGGTGAGCTTTAGACCTTCGTCCTCAGACTGGTTCTCTGTACTTCTTTTTGTTAATACAAGTTTGCAGTACACGATGCTTATATTTATCTTAGGGAGGAGGTACTGTACTTATCTTCTCTTGATTCCTTTTATTCCCTTTCCCCTCCCTACCCCTTCCCTAGATCCCTTTTCCCTATTTTCATTATTATTATTGTTATTTTAATTCATGTCTGTGCCATATAGTGATTGCATTCACTGTGAGTAGTTGGTACATCTACCTGATGCTTCTTGAATCTTGTCCTCCTCACATCCCTCCTTCTCAAACTTCAGCCTCTCGGTCCCCTTCCTCTTTGCAAAAGATTTCTCTGTTTCCTTTTATTAATCTTTTATTTTATTTTTTATTTTTACTTCAGGTACTAAAATCTCACAAACCATACAATATTTAAGCTTGTGTGTCTGATTTATTTCACTGAACATTATGTTTTCAGGGTGTATCTATTTTCCTACAAATGTCTTGAATTTGTCCTTCTTCCCAGCTGAATGGTATTCCTTTATGTGTAAATACCGCATTTTCTTTGTCCATTCGTCTGCAATGGTCTTGTCACCTTGATCCCACTTGTTCGGTGGCTTCCATCTTTCGGGCTGAGGAGCTATTAGATCACTTGCGGTCCAGCACACAGGTGACCATTTTGTACTCTCCTGCCCCTGATGCTGTAACCCTACCTAATAAATCCCCTTGTATAATTATACATGTATTTTCTATTGCTTCTGCTCCCCTGGGGAACCATAACTAATACAATTTTTCAATTTGTCATTTCAGTTTTTAACATAGTAAGTTTCTGGTCTCTCAAGTGATTAAACTGGTGTTCTGATAAATTAACTACTTTAGCAGCTTTGCTGACTTAGCACTCTAAACCAACCTTGTAAATTATAGGAGTGTGTGCACGTTTGCATGTTATATTTGTCTTTTTAAATATTTAAAAATTATAATGGTTTTGCAGTAAAGTAGATATTTTAGAAGGAGAAATGACTGTGGTCATGCAACCAGAATAGCTCAGGGGAGGAATTGCTACATCTCCACATTTCCCTGCAAAGCAACAGTGAATTTCTTTATGGTACTTGGAAAAGAAAGGTAACAATAGATTAGATAGGTTATACTTCCGATACTGAGCCTTGTGGGCAAGGACTGCCTTTCACATGCTAAACTGGAAATTACTGGCAGCAAAATTGCAGAGAAACGGAGTTCAGTGGCTTGAAAGAAATCTGGAAGCAAAAATGGACTGTATTTCAAAGAAATCCTATAGCGCTGACATTGCCAGGAACACAGTGAATGCTAACGTGTCTGTGGGAGGGGTGACGACAACACGCTGCGAAGAGCTGGACTGTACATAGAAAAATGTTTTGAGAAAACCTCATCCATTTGATTTCACTTAGATGTTCTGAATGATGTGATCAAGTTTTATAATTGCTGAAAATCTAAGTAAGTCTTTAAATCACAAAAAACCAAAGTGATAAAAATCTTTGCATCATGAATTATATGATTTTATTGTTTTTTAAATGAAATTGAGCATGAGAGCTTGCTTCAGCAGCATGTATATTAAATGAAATTGGACACTTGCGATTTGGTGAAATGTAATAGAAACTGTAAACTCCAAGAGGGTACTGAGTCAGTTGTCGGTTATCCTACTCCAGACCAGGTAACAGCGCTCAGTGTAAGTAAAATGAGTAAACTTCCTATCATTCAAAAATATAAAGATAGATTTCAAGTGACTATTACCTTTTAGAGCAAGTTAGTGGTCCTGAGGTTTCTTTTGTGTCCCCTGATGTAGACACAACATGTGGCTTTTGTTCTTGATATCTGTGAGATATTGCAAGTTCTATATTACTAACTTCAAAAGGGAATTTCTTAATTTTAGAAGCAGAAGCTCTTGCTCTCATCATCAACCAACACTTTTGATCTTATTTACTCACAAAATCCTTCAAATACTTGTATAATCTGTATGTAACTCATCATTGTTTAGTTGGTTCTCTTTTATTTGTTTTTGGTTTTTTTTTTTTCTTTTTTGATCTTCTCAAGGCATTTAAAATGTTTTCCTACCTGCCTCTTTAGGTCCCTTAATATTGATATAGGGGAAGACTATAACTCCCGACCTGCTAGATGTCAGTTACGCTGAGTTCGTGTTCCCCGAAGTCGAAGAATGAATTCTAAGGAACAAAGGAGGTTAAGAGTAAGAAATTTATTGAGAGAGAGAAAGAGAGCTCCTGAGAGACAGGAAGGGACCCGAGTGGGTTGCCAATGACCCCACCCTTCAGGGGAAGTTTTATAGAACAAAATTGTGAGGCAGGTACGATGTGTGTCAAAATGATGATTAACCAATAATATTACAAGTTTAGTCGCTTAGGTAATATTGATCCAATGGAGAAGAAGGTCACATAGCAAATGAACATGGAAAGAATAAAGACATTCCAGGATGGGGTGGATCTGGAGGTCTTGGTCGCCCACCTGGGTGACCTAGACTTTATCAGATCAGATGAGTGTGATCTTCAGGTCATTGTTTATCCCTCGGCCTTATCTTGAGTCTTGACCTTCAATGGATGCGCCTCCAGCCATAGTTGTAGCATATTCTCCTCTTGTGTATTGAGTCTATTGAGGGCCCAGCCCTGTCTGACTGCCTATAATATTTCTACCTTCCTTAGCTGTCTATAATAATATCATTTCATTGGAATCCTTATATCTCTATGGAATTATGTTCTACCTCTTTTATCTAATTGACAAAATTCTGTTCTTTATGCATATATATTTTTAACTATTCTACATATCAGAATCATAACTGATATAGTCATTATAATTATGTCATATAATTATGATTTAGAGGTAATTGGGAGACAATGCTTTGCTCTCATGGATCTCGAACCATGACACAGCAGAGAGGAAACCAGCCTATAAATCTTTCAATGAAATCACTTTTGTCTTTTCAACTTATTATCTGTATCCTCACGGATAAGGGAAGACACATTGGAGGGGTTAATACTGCAGAATCACTGAGTCTTTGATGAGGAAGTTGGCTGTGTGCGAGCCTCACCTGCTGTGGCTGGCTGTTTTCTTCACTTGGCACGAAGTGTCCTGGAAAGGCTTCTGCTCGCTTCTCTTCGGCCTGGCTCCCAGCTCGTAGAACACCTTTACTATATACACTTCGGCTGGGAATCCTGCTCATAATTCATGACACGGAAAATTCAATTCTTGCCACCTTGGTGGTACAAGAAATATATTTTCTTTCTTTTTTTTTAAGCTTAAATTCTAACTAGACAAACTTTTCTTAAAAGCAAATCTGAAGGAATTTGAAACATTAATTTGTACATCATTTACACTTCACGTTTTTAGCAGGTGATGTGGTTTTCTTGGACTTGGATGCTGACTGTAGCCACAGAATCCCTTTATTTGGCAGTGTGCTTTGTAATTAGTGGTGTGACTCCACGGTGACTGAGACCCAATGGGGCTCTTGAGTCGGGCACAGGCCTGTTGGCCAATGCTCAGAAGTTGCCACGATAGTTCCGATGCAGTGTCCTTCACCCGCTCAAGTCCCCTCTCTCTGACAGAGGCCAGCAGAAAGCAGGATTTCCAAGGTTACTTACAGACAGGCTGCAGCAGTGCAGAACACGCATCCTCAGTGACGTCATCCACTTATTCTGTTAAGTCTCCTTTTCCCAAATTAGAACAAAAAGGTGAAGCCTGGACAGAAGAAACTGTCCTTACGTATTTGCCTACAGTATCCTTGAACTTCTGTGCTAATCCAGTGGTGTGGCTGGGTACAGCCACACAGCGCATGGCCAGAGGATGGTGACCCTGCCTCTGTACGGACAAGATTCTCTGCATCCCGACTAGGGAGAGCATTCCCACCAAATGGGTAATTTGTATCTTCAGAGTAATGTATTATTATTGATATAGGGGAAAAAAATATAACTCCCAACCTGCTAGATGTCAGTTACGCTGAGTTTGTGTTCCCCGAAGTTGAAGAATGAATTCTAAGGAACAAAGAAGGTTACGAGTAGGAATTTTATTGAGAGAGAGAAAGAGAGCTCCTGAGAGACAGGAGGGGACCCGAGTGGGTTGCCAACGAGCCCACCCTTCAGGGGAAGTTTTATAGAGCAAAATTGTGAGGCGGGTACAATGTGTGTCAAAATGATGATTAACCAATAATAGTACAAGTGTAGTCGTTTAGGTAATAGTGGTCCAATGGGGAAGAAAGTCACGTAGTAGATGGGCAAGGAGAGAACAAGGACATTCCAGGGTGAGTTGGATCTGGAGATCTTGGTCACCCACCTAGGTGACCTAGACTTTATCAGATGTAATCTTCAGTTCATTGTTTATCCCTCAACCAGGGGTGTGGCTCTGGTCTTTCCATCCTTATCTTGAGACCTGACCTTCAATGGAGGCGCCTCCAGCCATAGTTGTCCTGTGTATTGACTCCATTGAGGGCCCAGCACTGTCTGACTGCCTGTAATATTTCTACCTTACTTCACTGCCTATAATATTATTATTATTAATAACTATTATCAGACACTAAAGAACATGGCAGGCGAACATGAATTGGCTAGTGAGAAACAACCCCCAAAGGAAGCTGTGTAGCTACTGACAACACTGTGTGCTCAGCGCTCAGAGAGTTTCTAATGCCTTCAGGCATTTAGTTAAAAACTTTCCAGGTTCAGTGCTGGGGATGTTGTTCGTTGGGAGAGCATTTGCCCAGCACGTGCAAGGCCTCCAGTTTGATTCCTAGTATTACAAAAAGAAAAACGAAACGATAAAAACAACAACAAAAACACAAAATTTCAAAATAGATTCATAGATGTTCAAACTGCAAGTGATAAGAACATCTCATGATTCTTTTCAAGTAGCTTGTACTTACTTAGGGAAAAGAGAAAATATACTAGAGAAGAAGAAAAATTTATATAGTTATTGATATGTTGCTATAAACACACATATGCACAGATATGCCAGATAATACAGTAGGCAAAATCAACAAAATATTATTTCTGCCACAGGTTTCAGGGAAGGGAGTAGTTTTAACATGATTTTAGAGGCCTGGAGCCTTTACTTAATCTAACTGATAAGATTCAAGTTTTCAAACACTGAAAGTAGTTTTCGGGAAGAGAGATAAAAGGGTAACAAAAACCCTAAACAGTTAAAGAAAGAATTCCAACAAAGTGGAGAGTGCCCTGGAGAGGGCAGGTGGCTGTCCATAAAGCCTCAAAATGGGCTGCTTCCTAGTGAATTTACTGAAGATCATGACACAGATCACAATACTGTACATACTGATATCCTGATATATGTGAGAGTCAAAATCTCTTTCAAGATAGATTCACATGAATTCACAGAAATGGATGGAAATCAGAATGGCAACTTATTGATGAGAAATACAAATGATAAATATAGAAATTGTGTGAATGATACACTCACATTAAGAAAACTGTATGGTGTGTACCTATTAGCAAATCTTCGTAATTAGCTAACTTACAGACGTGAAGTTGCCTGATTAGTATAAAGGCACAGAAGCTAAATTAATAGCACATAATTTAGTGCTATTAGCAGTCTAAAGGAGGGAAGGTTTTAGAGGGCTGCTGTAATACTGAAGTCCCTGGCCGGAGCTCTCAGTGGTTGACTAAATGTCACTTTATTGAGCTTGCCATTTTAATTGTTTTCTCTCTTCCTTTCATGTTTTTGAAAGATATGTTGTTCGTTTAGTTCTATTAATTATTTCTGTCAAAATGTATATAGACCTTGGGCTTTTAGTTGACATTATAATCACCCATTTTATGCTGCTTTTATATTTTATCATTCAGAATTTTTTATGCCTTTTGAATGGAGGTGTTGTGTCTCCCATTTTGCAGGTACTGGAACTCATTCCATCAATTTAATTTCATATTTTCTGATTTTTTCACTGTTACTGTTTAAGAGCTATTGAAATTTCTTGCTCTACATTGATTCCTAAATGCTTAAAACATGAAGAAAGAAAATTACAACAATAAAGGTGAAATGTTTAACTATGTAAATCTGTATAAAGCATTAATTCTGCTTGAAATTTTTGTATATGTATCC
>PVJO010030025.1:0-16025 GCA_004026905.1 Hystrix cristata
GTGTCAGCTTTTTTATTCTTCTAGAATACAATATAAACAAATTCATACCCTGCCCCAGAGTGTCTTTGCAAACTTAACTGAACAAAACTATCAATACCTGTTTCTCAGGAGATGTACAGAAATGCCAACTCTGTGGAAAATTGTCTACAAAAAAATGGCTAATTTATCTCATCAAAATTTTCAGCTCTGGTCATCAAAACATAAATGTGAGAAAGAAAATGAAGATGCAAGCCAAAGCCCAGGAATAATTCTTGTAAAATATACTTTAACAAAATATATCTACCTAAGATATATAAAAATTCATATCTCAATAATAAAAAGTTGATTGTTTTGAAACAAAGCTATACTAATTTATTATCAAGGTTATGGTATAAAATTTAATCCTTACAGAAAAATGGTTCAGAGCTCTAAGGGAGTTCATGTATTTTTACATAAAAATATCGCAATAAATATAAATTCTTGTAACTAACATTCTGTAGAGATTTCAATACAAAGGTTAAAAATCAATACTCTTGACAACACTAATACTAATAATTTCCAAGATTCCAAGAAAAATCTTTGCCAAGATTAACAATAGGATTTATATAGAACCTCAAACTTATGCCACCGAGATAGACAACACATTTAGGTAAATGTTATGTTAGGTGAATAGGTAATAGACAAATACTTGCTAACTTCTTTCTTAATCATTTTACAGAATTATGTGTGTCAAGTGCTAACCATTCTTTTAAGATTTTTTACTAACCAATAATGAAGTTACGTATTTTAGCTATTACTAAATTAAAAAAAAAAAACAGAGATTAAATCATATTGTCTCTCCACATCAAAACCAGTCTTGCAAATTTAATTTAAAAATACTCCCAGGGAGTAACTGAGAATGAATTGGAAATAAAATTATTTCAGAAAGAAAGATAATATTTTCAAGCTTTACCATGAATTATATGTGTGAAGTATGTGTGCATGTAACATCATGTGTTTAATTATTTTATACAATTGTTCTGTTGTTCAGCCTGATTTCATTTTCCCTGTGTCCATTTTTTGGTCTTTATGCTCCATTATAAACAAGAGTATTGTGTAAAAATTCACTTAAAGTGGAGAAAAATAATTAATCAAAGATAAACTATTTGGTTAAAAATCAAAATGTAAAAGGAAGGTATAAAAGGATTCGCCAATATTTTACATTAATATTCATGAGTCATATGCAAATTAAAACTAAGAGCTATTACTACCTACCAGAATGGTTGAAGTGATGAAGGCGAACAGCATCAAATTTAGTCAAGACCATGAAGTAACCAAAAATATCGAAGGTGGCAGGAGTGGAACAACCATTTCGGTACTGAGAAATTATAGGAATGAAAATGAAAGGTAAATAAAAATGAGCAAGGTGAATAAAAGAATATTATTACTCAAAGAAGATGAAATAATTCAGTCTGGTCACAAGCTTTAGATTTGGTTATAGCAATATATACTTACATGAGTTCTTTCACATAGATTGATCAGTATATTATAGGCATTTAATAATTATTTTTCAAAAACAACATTAAGCCTAGCACTATGCACTAAAGATTAAAATAAATAAATAAAGATATGAAGTGATTTTTTTTGAAACTGAAGAGTTACTTCTGTATTTTAACCTTTTTGTTTGTTTTCCATTAGAAACGAGCCATCTACAGGTAAACTCAAAGTCACAGGCAAGTTTATTTTGAAAAGAAAATTGTACATTCTCATTCAATTTCTGTATTAGCTTCTCCATTGCTGCTAAAAAAAAAAAAGCACAACACCTCAACTGACAGCAAGCAGACCGAATTTGGCTCAGAGGTTTAGAAGGCTCAGTCTATGGTAAGCTGCTTGTGTGTGTGTGTGTGTGTGTGTGTCTGTATTTGTCCCTCAAAATAAGAATTTATCATCTGTGAATTCAACCAACTGTGGACTGAAAATATTCAGAAAAATATTGTATCTTTACTGAATGTATATAGACTTTCATTATTCAATAAATGGTATAGTATGCCAAACATCTACCTAGCATTTACATTGTTTTCAGTATTATAAGTAATCTACAGGTGAATTAAAGTATAAAATGGGATAAGCTTGGATCGTATGCAAATGCTACATCATTTTTTGTAAGGAACTAAAGCATCTGGAGATTTTGGGATCTGCCGAAACAAATCTCCTGCAAATTCTCAGGGATAAGCATCATGTGTATACATTTAGCATATATTTAGAGAAAGTAAAATAATGTTTAAATTAACATAAAGAATAATTAGTACAATGTGAAGTATCTCACCCTCCCAACACTCATTAGCCCTTCCTCCAATTATTCAAATTTAAAAATCAGAGGATCTATTTGGAGAAGAATTGAACAGGGTCTTTTAGTGCTTCCAAAGATTCTCATTACTTTTCCAGAAAGACTAAACTTTTCAGAATCTGAATGTTATTTTTTTCTGAATGTTATTTTTAAGACGATAAACTACACATTTAATTTCAGCATACATTAGCTCGCCTCCATGATTTGCTTTCTTTTAAAAATTAAAAGTTTCTGTGTCTGAACATGTATCTGAGGATGTCAAGCTATTGAGAAGACACACCTGTTAGTACAAAAACCTTTGCTATAAAATTATGCATACTGTATGTCAAATACCATAGAAAAGTATTTCAGTAAGCTCACAAGTGAGAAATGTGAATACGACATAATGTATTTTCTTCTAGGAACTCTATTTTCCTAGATGTATAAATACATTCAGATTTGTAATGTTATATTTAGTCAGTTCTAAAGAGTTTAAATTGTCCTCTTGTTTTAAATTGCTTTCCCAATGAAATATTTTAAGAACAAAAATTCATCACTGCAAAACAAACCTATTCTGGAGGAGTTTTGAAGACTAACAGAAATGGATAACTAAAGTGACATATGCTATGTGTTCTCTTTGAGGATAATTATAAGACATATAGAAAAATGTACCCTTTATTTAAATTAAATTTTTAAAATGGACACTGTCAAATATATTCAACTCTCATGTGATTAACCATTATGTTGAAAGTCACAGGAGGTTTTCTTTTGAAGATCTAGTAGCAGAAAGCCTTTAATAAAAAATAAAATAAAATAAAACAGAGCCCTCTGCCCCTGATCATGTATAGTATATCAAATTCAGCTTGAGACTTCTTAATGTTGTGAAATAACTGTACTAAAAATGGAAATACACTTCACAGATGATGAGAAGCAGAAGAAACCTTAGAGACCATTTCATCCAGTTATTTTCTCCAGTTTGTGCTCTTTTTGAGCTTCAGAAATCTTTGGACAAACTCCAGTGTGAAATTCAGATCAAAACACAATTTCTTCTTTCCATGTGGGGGACCTCAGATCACCCCTTTGAATTCTTTCGAGCACTATAAAACAGATTGAAAACAAACGATCTTGTCTCACTATAATTTTCCACATAAGAAAACTGAACAAAGAAAGATTAATTTATTTACTGCAGCTGGTGGCTTGATATATTATAGAGCTACCCTTAAAAGCTGCATGTCTTTGCCAGCTCTTTTCTGGGTGGAACACCCTTTGTTTCATTCTAAACAGAATACCTGCTGTCACATTGTAGTTAAATTTGTTCCACATCAAGTAGATGCAACAGTACAATGCAAATAAACTTGAGTTTTCCTATGATCATTCTTCTATAAAATAAAGTCCTCTTTCAGAATGCAAAAAAGAAAAACAGTGGCATGGGATAGGTCACAGAAAGCAAACAGAGTCACACTATTTTACCAAGGGAAATTGGCTTCCCAAGTACTTATCAGTTATATACATACAGAAACTCTAGAAACCTCTAGAAATGCCCACCACAATGATTAACATTTATTTTTCATTATTCTGTTTTAACATAGACTAGATCGATTGGCCTATTTTACCAAAACTATTGTTTGATAGATTAAAATATTACAATTTTTAGAAGACAATGAAAAGATCATGTTAAAAGTGAAAGAGTTCCTTTCAAAAATTTTAATGTCATGTGGCATCTTTTAAGAGAGAAAGCCCATAAGATATCTTTTTACAAATGTTTTAAGTGTTATAAAATGTGAAGGAACATAAGGACCAAGTCCCTTGAAAAACAATCTCAAATGAATAAACTAGTTATTAGATGCACATATTAAAATATCAACTAGTTCAACGAGCTTGAGTTCTCAATTCCATAAAATGCATTAATTTTGGTGTTAGTTTATCAATTTTGCTCTTAATTCTAAGAGAAAGATAATATTACTGAAAATTTAATTCATAATTTAACTTTCAAAAGTGAAAAGTTCTAATTCTTATAACTGTTGTAATTTTTTGAAGAACGTGTACATTACATAAGTAAGAACCTTTTTGTACCATAAAATAACAGATCGATAAAAATTTGTTAGACATCATTAGCATAATGCTGCAAAGCTGGTTATTTTCCTCTGATTCCAAACTGTCTCTGAGGTTGTTATGGTTTAGATCTAAAATCACTCCCAAATGTGTCATGTGTTTGGAAGGTGATTGGCTCACAGGCTTTCTCTACTCACCAGTGGAGTTCAGTAGCTAAATGTCCAGGTAAGAGGTGGGTCACCGGGGTTGTGACCACGAAGGGTGTGTCACTGTGTCTGGCTCTTCCCTTGCCCCGCTGCTTCCTCCCTACCATGGAATTAGTAGCTGTCCTCTGCCAGGCCTCTGCACTATGTTGCTCGTGCATGGGAGCCCACGAGCCCACAAACTTTGGACTGAACCCATAGCAAACTGGAAGCCAAATAAGCCTTTCCTCCTTAAATTATGGGTGTTGGGTTTTTTTATTCCAATTATAGGAAAGTGACTAATACACTGATACAAGAAATCTTTTGCATATAACATCTGAAAAGTAAACAAGAATATGCTAGGTTATTTTTTTTTTTTCAATTTTCTTTCTTTCTTTCTTTCTTTCTTTCTTTCTTTTTTTTTTTTTTTTAGTACCTGTTTCCAGTACATGATTACATTCCTTCTAAAGAGTTGGCACATGTACCTAACACATTTTTATCATTTTCATCCCTTTCCCCTCCCCTGCCTATCACTCCCTCCATCTGTTGGTTCCCTTCCCCTAGGAGTTAGCCCTAGATTATTCTTATACTGATATTATTAACTTTTCATTAAGACTGATAAATTACAAGAAAAGCTCATATTTTAAGTACATTTTACTTCATAGAGCATTAGTGCAAGAAAACATACCACTTTCTATTTATTTGTTATATGCCATTCAATCAATTCATCTTAAAAAATTTGTAAATGCCCAACAACTAATGAATGGCTAAAGAAGATGTGGTTTTTCTACACAATGGAGTACTACCCCACCATAAAAAAAGGATAAACTAGAGTCATTTGTATGCAAATGGATGTTCCTTGAAAACATACTATTAAGTGAAATAAATCAGACACTTATCAGTACACATCAAATTGTTTCTCTGATATGAGAAATCGTAAGTGTAAATAAGGACAAAGGGATATATTAGATATTATGTAAAAAAAAAAGAAGATAGTATTCATAAGAGAGGACAACTAGATAGGGAAAAGGGGGATAAAGAAGAAGGTTAAAAGAAAAGTAAAATGAAAGGGGAAAAAATGGAAAAATGTAAATAAACTTGTTGCAAATAGGGGTGGATGAATGGAAGGGAGGGGAGGTGAAAAGGGGGGAAAACCAAGATGTATCATGTACAGGTACAAAATAACCAGGTTGATTATGATCATTATGTATACAATGTACCAATACATGTTCTTGGTAAAAATAAAAATTAAAAAAAAATTGTACATATTTAGGTATGAGGTCGATAAATAATATAACAATAAATTGACAGTTTTTATGTGCAAACTTTGGTTTAAATTTATTTTATTAGATTTTGAAAATTTATATTTATTTTTCTACATCAGTATTTCTTCCAATTTTGACTATTATTACTCTGTATTTCCATTACTATTACTAGTATTTTCATTATTTTACAGCTTTCTAGATTGAATTTCCAGCTATTTTGATACATTCCTGTGCCTGACAGCAATAATATTCAAGTACATTTTTAGAGTTGCAATTTTCTGCCAGAGCCAACAAAAAACAGGAATTGATTCTCAGTTTCAATTAGCTAATATAGGGGCTGGGGATTTAGCTCAGCAATTAGAGTGCTTGCCTTGTAAGCACAAGGGCCTGAGTTCGATCCCCGGCACCACAAAAAAAAAAAAAAAAAAAAAAAAAAAAAAAAAAAAAAAAAAAAAAAAAAAAAAAAAAAAAAAAAAAAAAAAAAATAGCTAATATAGTTTCTTTTGTCTCTATGTACTTTGTTCTCATTTCTCATTGTTTGTATCTCCTGAGAAATGAGGAATAAGATTTTACAATTATCTTTGTGAATATCCACATGAGCTGTATGAGTATTGAAATATCCTTTCTGTTGTTATTATTTAAGACCACTAGTATTATCCTGTCCTCATTTCTCCTTTTGTCTTCTATTTCAGGGGAATTTAGTTTAATCATAGTTTTAGGTATGAGAGAAGAAATAAAAATAATCATATTTTTTTATCCCAAATGTATTTGTCATGAATTTGTGATTTCAAAATTACAATGTGTTTATATTAGCTGTAGTTATTATTTTCTAAAATTGTTGAAAATATTAACTCTATCAAGGTATTATAAACCAGCCAGACGAGTTAGTGCACGTCTATAGTCCTAGCACTCTGAGAGGCTGGGGCAGGAGGATTGCAAATTGGAGTCAGGTGCTATCTAAAAATAAAAATAAAATAAAATAAAACAGGCACAGTGTGTATTCAGTATGAGCCCTGGGTTCATTCCCCAGTGCTGCGATCCACCAGTCAATCCATCAATACACACCAATGCTGATTTTGTTTGTTGTTCTAATACATGAAATAAGCTACAGTTAAATATCAATCATTTCTTGTAGTTTTATAGAACCATAGCTATTTACTAAAGATAGAGAGTAGGCAAATTTGTTGAGTCACATTTAGTGAAGAAAAGGAAAATGTTAATTTTATGCTCAAATATTAATTTAATGATTACTTTAAATTTGATAATACAATGATGAAATACTGACATATACATATGATCTCCAGCTTATTATTATTTGACTTAAAAATTTTAACTTTACACACATTCAGTATAAAACTACTACAATGTGTATATATATATATATATATATATATATTTTTTTTTTTTTTTTTTTTTTTTTTTTTTTGGTACCAGGAATCGAACTCAGGGCCTCATGCTTGCGAGGCAAACACTCTCAGCACTGAGCTAAATCCCCAGCCCTATAACGTATATTAACCATATTTTTTTTTAGGGTTTTCTTTCTGTTTTTTTTTGGTGCTGGGGATCGAACTCGTGGCCTTGTGCTTGCTAGGTAAGTGCTCTACCACTTGAGCTAAATCCCCAACTAACTGTATACTAATGTTGAATATCCACACAATGTATTTTTACTCTAAGTAGAGTTTTCTATAAGTCACAAGGAGATATTCCACACTCAGTTATAAAAGAGACTGATGATTTTGCCCAGTTGAAAACTAAAGTAAGTGTTCCAAGCATATGTAAGATAGGCCAGTCTAAGCTACCTTATTCAGTATATAAGCTATGTTAAATGCATTCACACTTTAATGACTTTTATAGTTTATGATGGTTTACCAGAACATATCCCTATCACAAATCAAGAAGCATTTGTCCATATTTCTCACTGTATTTATTCTGTGACTTACATAGGTACATGCTTACATTCAAATTTATAAATGTACCTCTCTGGTACAATCTTTACTTGCTCAGCATCCACAAATATGAATTTACTGATAGACATCTATTTCATGTTTGCCTGTTACTATGAGAGGCTCTTATGGTCTGAATGTTTACAGTCATCAAAATGTATATATTGAATCATAATCCCATCTAGGATAGTATTAACTGACAAGCCCTTTGGTAGCAGATTAGGGCATGAATGTGAAGTTCTCATCAATGGGATTAATGTCCGTATAAAAGAGACCCAAAGAAGCTCACTTCCTCTTTCCACTCTGTGTACGTGTAACAAGCCAGAACCATCTATGAGGAATGGGCCAGCACAAATCAAGACCTTGAGTAAGGCCTTGATTTTGTACCTTCCAACCTCCACAGCTAAAAAATAAATATTTATTATTTCTGAGCTATGTGATTCACGTCACTTTGTTATAGTTGCCCGAAAACAACTAGACAACATAAATAAAATCAAGTACCAATATAGTGCTAAAATGTGCTGCTTACTGTTTTGCATCTTTCAACCCCTTTTATTAACTATGCAAGCACATGTATGTGTACGTTTTGCATGTGGGAAACTGAAAGACTGAATGAGTGACACATTTCTAAAAATCTAACATGCTACGAAGCCTGGATTTATGCCGGATTTGAGCTGACGAACTGTTACCTTAATGACCACATTCCAGTAATCTCAACTATTGAATAAGATGCTTAATTAAACATACGCAAAATTTTTATGATGTTTAAACCTTTGTCAATTTATTTGGTTACACACTATCACACTAATGGGTGAAAAAGCAGAAGGAAACCCCCAGTCTTTGTTTTGTTCATTTTTTCTTTTTTGCCACTTGACCAATTTACTTTTGCTTGAATTTTGGATTGATTGAGAAATTGTGTAATACATACACATGTAATATAAGGTAGAGAAAGCCTCTCAAGTATGCAGAAATCGCTGTAAATTTATATATTTTAATTAAGAATTTCCCTATAATTGTTCATATATCTGATATACTTAATATTAGTTTAGAAATGGTAAAATAATTATGAGCACTCTAGGACTATTCATTTTCTACTCCATACTTCTGTTAACTTTCTGACTCAAAAAAGATGCAGCCTGTTTTACATAGTGTTACCAATATTCAATCTAAGTCAACAGCAAAGTGAAAACTTGACAAGGGTTTGAGTATGGAAAGACCTACTTTACTAAAGATAGGTAGATAATATGACCTTTGTAAAGCTTCCACCTCTACTTCTAGACTATTGTAGCTTTGTGTTTTGTTTTGTAACAAAATACATTTTCTAAGAGGTTTATGTATTACAGAAATTCCTCTTTTCATAATTCTTAAATCATCTTGTATCATTTTACTTCTTTTGAACAATCCAACCTGAATACCTTCAGAAGCATAGTAGGTCATGCGTGGTGAGGTACAGAGAAGCTAATTTGCATTTCTGTCTTTAGTATATGCTCTGCTCTTCTACATCTGAATTAAAAATATATATCGCTTTTTGGTCTTTTGGCTCAGATCAAATGTCGTATCTGAATTAAAAATATAAATAGCATCTCAAGAGTTGTGTACTTCACATTGCATGCCTCAATATTGATTTAAATGTTTGAAAATAAATTGTAAATAATTTTAAGTGCCTTGACTTCAGAGCTAGATAATACAGATTAACTTAAATCAAAAATTAAAAAATAAAAAACCTAAAGAATTTGGAATGTTTTTTCTTACACTAATATTGACATCTGAGAAATAGGAAATTTCTATTTAACACTTTTATTTCGAAATTACATTATGATACAAATGGATAAATTCTTTGTGATATAAAAATTAGTTTTTTAAAATTCAGTAAGTTTAACTATATTCACAGTTTAACTATATTCAATTGATTCAATTCAAAAAGGACTCTGCAGATGGGAAATGTATCTGTTTATTCTTCATGGATCAGGCATTAATCAAATATGTTCCTTTCCCCTATGAAATATTTTGGTGTAATTCAAAACATAATAACTCAGTTTTTTACCTAAATGGTTTGTCTAAAACATTTACTTAAATGACCAGAGAAGTTAAGAAATCTATTTGTACTAAATTTATTTATGATTCCACAAAATTCTGAATGAGGACATTTAAGTATTTTAGACTCATTTCACCATTACTGCCTTTTCACGGACAGCTAATAATGAACCACCTAATAGAGTTGAGTGCTGCTGTAAATTGTTATTTGTAGATCCTTGCACAACACATAATGGAGCCCTTATTATATTTATTCACAAGACTACACATCTACTGTATTTTCACACTGCATGTCACAGACTACTAAAAGCTTGTGAAATCAATCTATAGAGTGTAATTTTCAAATCTTATGATTTGTGCCATGAAATAAAATATACCTTTAAAAAACATTTTTAGTAATGTGTGTGTTCCCATATATATTTGAATATTAAGTCCTTACCCATAATATATTTCATGATATAACCTATGGCCAAAATGTTCAAAAATAAGACTCTAAACAAACTAAAATGTACCTGAGGAGCTACTTGTAATTTTCTCAAAATTAGAATTAAAAGATTAATTTTCAGAATTATATAAGCTTTTTAACTCCCTATGACTCTCTGTTCTTAATTTTTCTCAGTTTCAGACTGTTTTTGCTTCTCAGAATCTATCAGACAGCACTTTTGTTTTGCTATAATTACTAAAGAGGCATGTGTCAGTTATCTGTGATGCGCTCAGATCTCTATGACACTGGAATTACAAGAATACATACAACATGGCATTCGCCCTTAAGAACCTGACAATTTACTGCTGAAAGTACAATAATAAATTTTAAAAGTATTTCTCAACTAGGTGTCATTAAAACTCATTGGAGATAAATACAGGCAAAAATGATTGGCAGAAGGCCAATTTTTAAAGGAATTTAAGAGTAAAGCAATTTTATCTAGAGATTATAAAAAACTTATTCCATGTCCAGAAGGTATAAAAACATTATGAGATTACTTGAAACTTGATAAATAAGAAAAAGAGCAAACATAGCACCTGGCCCATCTGTATTTAAAGTTTAAATGGCCTTAGAACAGCCTGTCTAGTTCTGTGTCACTTGTCTCAGGAAACCCTTTCAGATATATTGGTAATATAGGAAACAGAAAATCTTATTCTGTAACATGATTTATGCTGTATGAGAAACAGTCTTTGTGCTATTTTGCCATTACTCTCTGTTGGTGACTGAACTATAAAATCTCCTGCCTACTTCTGTGATATGAATTAAGAGATGTCCCAAATTTAGGGCTTCCTCTGGGAAAAAGCCTGGATAGTCCCTAAAGAAACACAAACCTACTCCAGTATCCACAAGATGTAATTTCTTCCACAGATCTGTTTCTTTAAAGTCCTTCATGATTTGTAGAGCTTTGTGATTCATCCTCGTAAGCGATTTAACTAAAGAACAAATATTCTCACATGCTTCTTGCCATATGCACTTCAGAATTTAATTTGTTTTCATGAATTCATTAAACATAACTCCATCATTAAGAAAACATCAGAGAGAATGCTGTTATTTAGTGTAAGAGACTGAACATGAACCTGTACCAAGGTTGTGGAGATGGAGGGATAAAAATAAAGACATAATTCTTGCCTTTGTGGCATTTACTTCATGTTGTTAATAGTGCAATTAGAGACAAACAAAGATAATGTAGAGACTGAAGAAGACAGCAACACTGTCAGACGAGAGTCCTGCTCTTGGCTGACACAACTCATGGAAACTACGATAGGGAACACTGGAAAGAAACCAGGTTTGGGAGCAAACAACACAAGTTAGTGTGAAAACATTGGCTACGTGGTGTGTTTAGGATTTTACATGGAGATATTAAGTGGGCATGTGAACAAATTGGAACTAAGATGGGGAGTCAAAGCTGAAGATAGAAACATTGAAATCATTGATTTGTTGAAGTAGCATCATGAATGAGATATTCAAATGAGAAAAATAGAGTGCAGGAAGAGAAAAAGTCTTTAATGTGTGTTTAAAGGGGCTTCAACATGTTCAGGAAAAGTATAAAAAGCAATTCTAGTATCTATTCCATTTGAAAACACAAATGTACAACAGCTCACAGCATTTTCATGCAGCTTAATTTAGAGCATAGTACCTTCTGGTTTGCAGAATTACTGTCTCAGTGTGTCATTCCTTGTATTGTCAGTTTCCTGAGGCCAAACAGCTGATTTGGCAATGGAGTCTACAAAACAGGTGATGGGACTTTTTATAGATTTTTTTTTTCAAAAATTGACTTGAGTTTCTGTGCATTTCAAATTCATTTTTAATATATACTGGATAGAACATAACCTAAGTGATATTATGATTTTTTGAGCCACAAATTCATTGAGATGACTGAGTAAATTAATCATATTATTTCCCCGTTTCACTATTTATAAAGAAAAGTATAAAGAAACACTGAACTTTTTATTGACAAACTTATGTTATGAAAACACCCAGGATTATTATTGGATGATAGGTCAGGGAGCTAATTAAAAATACTTCTTTCATATCCTTCTAAATTGAGAACTGTTGTGTATTGAAGAAGGAGGCAAATTTGCCTTCCTATGTAAAGTGTGGGATCTGCATTCTCTTGCCTGTCGTCTAGAGAGATTTCTGGGACAACTTGAACAGTAGGATAAGCTCGAAGGTATGTATGTTCTACCACAATCTGGATCCAGGTCTTCATAAAAATGTGGTTCCTGTCCCTCAGCTCTTGAAGCCCTTGTTGTTGGAACCCAACCATGAAACCTTGAGGAACGTCAAGGACCACACTGTAAAGTACCTCTTGAGGAAACTCATATACATGGAGAGACTGGCCAGAAATTCCATCCGAGTCCCTAATCAACAGAAAACTAGCCTCAAATTACCAGAGAGGTAAGGATGCCATTTCAGTAGATCCTGAACTGCTGTACCTTGTGCTTTGTGCACCTGAGTTGTGCCAAATCTGAGTTCTGTCCAAATTACAGATTAAGGGGCAGGATAAGTTCTTTTACATACCTTACAAGAGAATTCGTGAAGCTCAAAATAAAACGGTATTTATGTAAAAGGTTCATGGGAGAATGTAGATGGGCTCTGTGAACACAGGTTTCCTCAGTCACAACATTTCCTCAGCATCTAGACTTTTGAGCGGTCCAAGAGAAGGTCTGGGTTAGTACATCAGCTGTGCCCAGAATCACTGACTCCTGGTGGTCCAGCAAAGTGAGGGGAGTAAGAGGATTAACTCTCCAAGAATCACATCGAGAAGCACAGGGACGAATGAAAGATTACAATGTAAAATAACCAGACTAAAAAAAGAAACAAACACAATTACAATTTGTGTACTACAAGTATATCATAAGCAATTTCTCCTCACAGCCTCAAATGCATCTCTGCTGGTAATAGACATAGTTTTACATAGTTTTGGTTTTACCGTAACTTTTTTTTTTTTTTTTGCTTATATATGATCATGTTTAATCCAAAACCACAAGCAGGTTCTAGGAAGCTGAAAATAGAAAATCAGAGAAAAAAAATTATGTGTGTGTGTGTTCTATGTCTTCAGTAAAATATTTGGAGATGATCTTTTAAGAAGATCACGTATTTGAAATTAGAGTATCAAGCTAGTGATTTATGTTTAGATTCTTTATTTGGTACTTTCCCTGTTTTTTCAAAGATCTAAAATTGATTTGTACTAAATGTTTCTGCAGTTAGCTCTATCTCCTAACTGCAAACGTATATAAACAAGTATGTATATACATTTTTCTCATCTGTCTTCTATCTCCGGGAGACTAATCTGTGCCTATGATTACTGCCTTTCATTGCTTATATGGCAAGTAGAAACTAATTTTGCAAATTTTATTTATCATTTGGATATTACTACATAGCAGTATACACTTTAGGAATGTTTTAGCTTCAAAACGAAATATACAAAAATTTTTTTCCTTCACCACAATTATAATAAGAAGTATTTTTTAAGAAACACATTAAAATAGTAATATTTTAAAGAAGCTGCCATATACTTCATAATTACTTGTGTTTTATTATAGAAACTTGCAAATTTAATTAATTCACACTATTGTAAAACCAAAATACAGAAATGAATGTCACTCAACATCAAAGAATTTAAGTTCATGTTAGTTCTGTTACCCAAATCATAGAAATTACACACTTTTATTTAAACATATGATCATAATCATTTCAAAAATACAAGCTAAAAGGAAACACGGGGAGACACAAGCTCATCCTGGTGATCTCGCTTGAGCCATTTCACCTCTGTGGACCATAAATGTGACTTAGCAAATTATATCTGTCAAGACAAAAATTTAATAATTCTTTAGAAATCAAATAAATTAAAACAAAATAGATAAATTATGGCCAAGTTTGACAATATGACATTTTTAATGAGAGCTACCACTTTCATTAAAGAACTGAGAAATAAATGCTTTGGACATAGGATTTCTGGTATTTCTCACAGAAACTAACCATGTCTGACAACATAAAATCTGTATATTGTCCTAGCTAGAAAAGAAGTGGATACAATAACATCCTCTACAGATATTTAAATATGGGCATATCAATATTTGCTCTTTTTTTTTCTATTTTAGACAAATATTTAAGCCAACAGGGTGATTACAGAACATATCAGATGATTTTTGAGAACTATTGTATAATGTCCTATGATCATCTCATTAGTCTTAGTAATTTTGTAATATCCTGTTTAGATAAGGCTTCAGAATGGAGGTATTAACATATTTTTATGCTCCATAATTCTTGAATTAGGACTTACTTAAATACAAGTTAGTCGAATTTTACATTAAAGGCTTCTTAAAGAAATAGACTGGTCCCTCTGAAGTTTACCAATAGATTTTTAAGTCCATAATTTTATTTTTGTTCATTTCAATTATTTAGCCTCTTCACAATCATAAAAATAACTCCAGCTAGACTTGGAAAGGAGTAAAGAAAATATAGAACTCCAGAAACAGCAGCTATTTTGAGCTGATGGGATCGAGGAGTGTCCTTCCGAGCCAAGAAGGACGATCTGGTGGTTCAGATACATGCAGGTCAAATGTAGTAGAGCTGGACATAGTCAGCACCGGTGATCTTCTTTCTGTTCCCGACATCCTTGGAGCCAAACCCCTCCTCAGCTTCCATGATGTTCATGGCCTCTTTTGCCTTCCGAGTGCCACATGCCTACCATCCAACCTTTCAGCTTTGGCAGTGTAGCTGAAAAACTAGGAAATTTTTGTGTTTGCTTCAGCATTTGCCATGAATGAGATGTCAGGATCCATACACTTCAGAATGAAGTTCTTTTCCTCCAATTTCTTCCTGTAGATAAATTTACCCCGAGAGCCATGAATTAGGGGGTATAAAATCAGCATTCTGGTGCATAAATCCTGGAATACTTCTGTGAAAGAAGCAATTCTTATAATCAAATTCTTTCTGTCCAGTGACTAGTGAATGAAAGTTTCCGATGTCTTTGGAAATTTACCTGCAAACAGCTTGGAGGAGAAATAGCCCAGGGCTGGCGCTGGAGGGTAGTGCTAAGAACACCGTGGGGCTGGCCAAGGCCGGTGGCAGGCAGCTGGAGGGAACAGTGGGGTCTGTAGACCCCATAAATTTATTTAAAATCACAATGTAGCTTTCCAAGTGAACCTGCAAAAACTTACTTAATAACAACACCAATGAAAGACTAGCATGAATCTTGAATACTTTATCTTGACAGCAGACAAATGAAATGAAAAGGCTAGGAAAGTAGGCATTTTGTTGATGTTATTAGGTTCTGCCCACGGCACTGAGTTTCTGCTATACTCTCTCATTATGGTCATAACTCTAACCATTTTACTTAAACTAATGACTTTTTTTTTTAATTTATTTTAAACCAAGAGTATGTATTGGTACATTCTACATACATTGATCACATTCATTACATTTATTCTGTACCTATACATGGTGCATCTTGGTTCTCCCCCTCTCCCCCGCCCCTCCCCTCTCCTCCCTCCCCCCCTATTTATATCAGGTTCATTCATCATTTTCCATATTTTCTCTTTAACCTCTCTTTCCCCTGTTGCCTTTCTGCTTTTCCTCTTCTTTCTTTCTAGCACTCCTCTCCTCTGCTCACCATCCTCCCTTTATATAATATCTATTACACCTCTTTGTCCTTATTTACAGTTATGGTCTCTTATATCAGAGAAACAATTCGATGTGTGCTCATGAGTGTCCGATTTATTTCACTTAAGAGTATGTTCTCAAGAAACATCCATTTATATATGAATGACTCTAGTT
>PVJO010030026.1:0-15401 GCA_004026905.1 Hystrix cristata
ATACTGGAAGTGTAATAAAACTATAACATGTGTTGAGCACAAAGAGATTTAGCCATGTTTCTGTATTTCTAATTAACTTTTTTACCTTCAAATTTCTGATTACTTTTCTTTTTGCTAAATAGTAGGGCAATCTTCTCTTCTACTTTACAAATTTTGCGAATGACTCCCTCAATTTGGTAATGCCAATTAGGTAGTCAGTTTCTCCTAAACTTTCTTTTGACTTTTTCTTCCCTTTTATTTATACCTCACTTTTTAAAACTCAGTATATTTTCAAGATTAAGATAAATTTCCCGTAGCAATTTCTCCATTTTTGGCCACTCTTTACAATACCATCCTAGATGCTTACTGTAAAGTAATGCTTTATTTATTTATTTATTTATTTATTTATCTATTTATTTATTTATTTATTTTTGTGTGGTGCCGGGGATCGAACTCAGGGCCTGTGCTTGCAAGGCAAGCACTCTAATCACTGAGCTAAATCCCCAGCCCAGTAATGCTTTATTTAAAAGAGAAGAACAAACAAAGTATGATTAAGTTAGAGTAACTCATTTAGGTTTTATAGAGAGAAGCAAAAGTAATTCCTTTGTGGCACACTTAGCACAATGTTTCAGAGGAGATTGATTTTCTGAACTCAATTTGTGAATTTTTTGATGACTCAGAGCCTAATACATGTTCATCACAGAAAATAGTGAAAAATTAAAGTAAAACATATAAAACATCATATTCACCTTCTTTATAAAAATACCTGCTAAATCACCAATAGCGTAGGGCGAAAACTCACAGGCTGGGAAAAAATTTTTGCTAGCTATCCATCAGACAAAGGTCTAACATCTAGAATATACAAAGAACTCAAAAAAAATTAAACCTCCCAAATTTAAAGACCCAATCCAAAAATGGGCAACTGAAATGAATAAACATTTCTCAGACGAAGAAATAAAAATGGCAAATAAATACATGAAGAAATGTTCAACATTACTAGTCATTCGAGAGATGCAAATCAAAACAACATTAAGATTCCACCTCACTCCAGAAAGAACCGCATACATGGAAAAATCAACCAATAACAAATGTTGGCGGGGCTGTGGGGAAAAAGGAACACTCCTCCACTGTTGTTGGAAATGTAGACTGGTCCAGCCACTGTGGAAATCAATATGGAGATTCCTCAAAAAACTACAACTGGAGGTTCCATTTGACCCAGCTATTCCCCTACTGGGGATCTTCCCAGAAGAATTAAAATCATCATACCACAAGGACGTATGCACCACCATGTTCATAGCAGCACAATTTGTAATAGCTAAGTCTTGGAAACAACCTAAATGCTCAACAACCAACAAATGGCTAAAGAAGATGTGGTTTTTCTACATGATGGAGTACTACACTGCCATAAAAAAGGATAAACTAGAGTCATTCATATACAAATGGATGTCCCTTGAGAACATACTCTTAAGTGAAATAAATCAGACACTCATGAGCACACATCGAATTGTTTCTCTGATATGAGAAACCATAACTGTAAATAAGGACAAAGAGGTGTAATAGATATTGTATGAAAGGAGGATGGTGTGCAGAGGAGAGGAGTACTAGAAAGAAAGAAGGGGAAAAGCAGAAAGGCAACAGAGGAAAGAGAGGGGAAAGGGAAAATATGGAAAATGATGAATGAACCTGATATAAATAGGGGGGTAGGGGGCAGAGGGGAGGGGCAGGGGAGAGGCGGAGAACCAAGATGCATCATGTATAGGTACAGAATAAATGTAATGAATGTGACCATTATATGTAGAATGTACCAATACATGTTCTTGGTTTAAAATAAAATAAAAATAAATAAATAATTAAAGATACCTGCTATTAAGAGCACAGAGTAATACATGCCAAATCACATAGAGAACTAAATACGTACATCTTGGAACCTGGTTTCTCAGAGTAGCTACCTTGTAATTATATTTCCTTTTGTGAATGCAAGTTCTTCTATGAATATATGTGGTTTTTGCTACAAAACAAGAAAAATTTGTTTTCTTATTGTCGAAAATGTGCTATTTTAATTCCTGGAATTAATAAGTAATTCTTTTAACATAAATAGTATTTACATCCTTGTGCTAATCCTTTAATGATTCTCTCTCAGTCCTGCACTCAATGTTTGGTACTGCCAAATCTAAGGGTCCAGAAATACCATTTCCATGTTTTTGTGAACAATGATTTCCCTTTAAAATTGTGACTAGGAGGTGCTTCTGGGAAATTTTCAAAGCAAAGAGGAGAGAAACTTCTTGATTTTGTTTCCAACATTCTGGCAGCTGCTTCTTGCTGCTAAAATTTATACAAGGGGAAGTAGAAATGGCTGATTCTAGACCAAGGCAATCAGCACAAAAGAAACACAGTTTTGGTGGCTTTTGTCCTGCACAAATTAACTTCTCTTAATCTGTGTAATGAATGGATGAGTGTATGTGTGAATGTTCTTATGCTACGGGTTTGTTTCTCTTTATGAACAAACCCAAAATACGAACATGTTGATCCTGGAAAGCAACTTGCAAAAATATGTAGCCCACGAACTCAAGGACTTGCACTTGCTAGGCCAGTGCTCTACTAATTGAGCTAAATCCCCAACCCCATCCCCACCATTTCAAAGGCTAATTTAGAGTATAAATAATTAATAGTACTTTTCATATTTTCAAACAGTGCATTAGTATTATTATTGTTTGATCTTATACATCTAACACATAGGTGGGGTGAAAAATTACCTTTGTATTACACAACAGAAGATCATATGATGGTGACCCCCCAAAATAAAGCTTCTAGTAAAAAAATTATGAGAAAATAATTGTGGGGGAAAAGCAGTTTAAGAAGCAGACTTTAAACAAATGTTATGTAATATAGAGACTGTGTACACCTACATGTAAAACTACATTTTAGTGACACTGTACATAAAAAGCCTCAAAATGTACTATATATTACTTAAAAGTGTATAGTTTAATGATTGTTTTTTTGAACAATATTCAATGTTACTTGCAATTAAACAGAGAAATCTTGGATTTAACACATCATAAAAGTTGACAGAAAGACTTAGTATAGAAAGAATTGTATAAGCAATAAAAACAATTTAGTATGTAACTTAGTGTAAAGTGCATCCCATGATAATCAGTAGAATTTTTTTTTAGATATGGAAAGAATTTCAGTGTCTCCCTGAAGGGGCAATATTCTTAAGAAGCCAATATTTGCTTCAATTCTTGAGAAACAAATATTTTGAGGCAAGAACACATGAACTGTGATGTGATGTGATTATGCTATTCAATTCAATTTGGAGGATATTGCTATATAGACAGATGCTATAAGGAATATAGAAGAGTTGACTTTAAGCTCAAAACTCACTACTGTTTTGTTTTTCTTCTTATGCAATAGATAAGGGTTGAATGGAAGGCATCTATCAAAATTATGCTGATAAGTATCAAGCTATGACATATTTTATTGGCTCTCTGGTAAATCATTTCTGATGGCTCTCTGGTAAATCATTCCCCTGGCTGACTATAATTAAGACTTTTTTCAGCCAGGCCAACCCAGATTACCTTGGTTGGATCAGCTGGTGGAAGAGAAATAGACATTAAAATGTACCTGTCTGTTCTGCTGTTCCACACAGATGTTTCGGTCTTCACAACTGAGCTGAAGTTACTGAGAATGACTAAAATCTGACCCAAGAATACCTGCTTCAATTAAGGTTTCCTAAATCTTTGAATGCTTAACAAAATTGCCTAAAGTACCCTGTAGCAGAGCTCCAACAAGAATTCTGTTTCAAACAAAGTGGCCTCCAAAAACTGTGTAAGCACCTAATCTTAATTGCATAGGCCTTTAAGAAGGATTCAAAAAAATCATGCATAATATTTAATTTTATCATCAAATCTTTATCTTCAATTCTTTTTTCAATAAGAAGATGTCAAGATTATCTCATAGGGTCCCATCCCAAGTGAACATTTACTTGTATTAAGTAGACAGGGTGATGTGAGCTCTACTCTGTAACTGTTTTCATCATCAACAGACATTTTGCCTGCAAGCATCAAAGACTATCAGGGACAATGGCTTCCTCCAGTTCCTCTTCATTCACACTGCATCATTTCCCCTCAGCAGTAAAGGCGTAGACCTAAACAAGGGCACCACAAGCACTGGTTGAGAATTCTATAGTGGTAAATGGACAACCTCATGAACAGACAAAATGTGCTGCTATAAACATGGGCATGTATATATTACTGTGGTATGATGCTTTTCATTCTTTCAGGAACCTCTAGCTTTAGTTTTTAGAGAAACCTTTACACCAATTTCCACAGTGGTTGCACCAGTCTACATTCCCACCAACAGTGGAGAAGGGTTCCTTTTCCCCCACAGCCCCATCAACATTTGTTAATGGTTGATTTCTTGATATTAGCCATTCTTTCTGGAGTGAGATGAAATCTCAGTGTTGTTGTAATTTGCATCTCTCAAATTATTAGTGATGGTGAACTTTTTTCCTACATTTATTTGTTGTATGTACTTCTTCATTTGAGAAGTGTCTATTCATTTCAGATGCCCATTTTTTGATTGGGTTTTTTAATTTTGGGGGGGTGTCTGATTTTTTTGAGCTCTTTATATATTCTAGATGTTAGTTCTTTGAGGAACAGCTGCCAGACTATACTGAATAAGTGTGGTGATAGTGAGGATCCTTGTCTTGTTCCCCATGTTAGAGTGGAAGCTTTCAGTTTTTTACTATTTAATATGATGTTGCCTGTTGGTTTGTCACAGATGGCTTTTATCAGGTTGAGATAAAGACCATCTATTCCAGTTTTCTGTAGGGTTTTTATCATGAATGGATATCGGACTTTGTCAAATGCTTTCTCTGCATTTTTTGAGACGATCATGTGATTTTTGTCCTTGGCTCTGTTAATATGGTTTACTATGTTTATTAGTATGTTTACTAATGTTTATTTATTGATTTGTGTATGTTGCACCATTCCTGTATCCCTGGAATGAACCCTACTTGGTCATGGTGTTTAATCTTCTTGAGGATTTGCTGCATTCTGTTTGCCAGTATCTTATTGAGGATTTTTATGTCTATGTTCATTAGGGAGATTGGCCTGTAGTTCTCTTTTTTGGTTTGATACCTCTCTTTTTGTTGTTTTTTGTTTTTTGTTTTGTTTGTATCAGGGTAAGGCTTGCTTCCAGGAATGACTTTGGGAGTATTGGTTCCATTTCAAATTCATTAAATAGTTTGAGGAGCATCAGTATTAGATCTTCTCTAAATTCTTGCAGAATTCAGCAGTGAATCTGTCAGGACCTGGGCTTTTCTTTAGTGGTAGGATTTTCTTTTTTTGGCCGGGGGATGCTGGGGATCAAACTCAGGGCCTTGCACTTTCTAAGCAAGCACTCTACCACTGAGCTAAACCCTCAACACCCTGTTGGTAGGTTTTTAATTACATCTTCAATTTAATTGACTGATACTGGCTTATTTAGAATTTTTATATCTTCTTGATTCAGCTTTGGTAATTCATTTGTATCTAGGAATCCGTCCATTTCTTTTGTGTTTTCCATCTTATTAGAATACAGGTTCTCAAAGTAGGTATTGCTGAGCTTCTGGATTTCTGCAGGATCTGTTGTGATTTCACCCTTTTCATTCCTAATTGCATGCATTTACATATTTTCTTTCTTTTTTGATACGGTTGGCTAGGAGTTTGTCTATTTTGTTTAATCTTTCAAAGAACCAACTCTTCAGTTCAGTGACAGAGATTCTATAGAGTGATGTTATAGACTGATATAAGAGATCTGTCTGGTATGTCTTGCTACCAACAAGGACAAAGAGTCCACAATAAACAGAGAGATGGAATTCTGGCAAAAAAGACGGGGGCCAAATTATGGAGGGAGGGAGAGGAAAGGGGAAGCGGATAAGAAAAGAATAAAGATATGTACATGTACTAACTCCTCACAGTGAATGTAATCAGTATATTTTACAGACATGTATAATATGTACATATGTGCATAAATAAATAAGGAATCCTAAAGTTAAAAAAAGAACTTCAACAGCTTTTCTACAGGACTGAAAGCTCTCTGCACCTTCTGAAGTCTGTGTAACTGGTGACAGGGGATGTTGATAAGCAAAAAATTTTAAAAACCTCACACAGCCTATCTCACTGAGTGAAAAAAAAAAAAGACTTTAGTATTCATAAACCATTAAGTCTTCATCACAATCTTGCCTGAAGGATAATAGAGCTGTTTTCCATTCAACAGTGTTTTTATATCATCTTTTCAATTTTGGTATCATGAGAAGTTCAAGTTATTTTTCTAAATATCTCTTGTTATGTAATAAAAGTGCTATTACCATGCAAATTGGGAATTAAGTGGTAGGGTATGGAAATGCCACACATGTGCCCATTAAAATGTTGCTATGTAGCAGTAAGGAAAAATATTTTCTCCAAGTGTGCTGACAGATGAAAATTTTACAATAGAAATCTCTCAGAAGTCATATATTTTTAGGTTTAATATATGAAGAAAATATATTCACATGGATTGTGATGGTGAAAGGAATAAAGTAGAAAAACATAATACCTATACTTAGCCAAAGTCACAGGCCAGTATATGTTATTCACTCTGTCTCAGGTCTTCTTTTCCATGTACAGAAGGAAAACAAATAGGCTCAATGTTTTGTCCTGAAATATTTCAAATTTATTATCCAGTTGGTCTCATTTTTTCAACCAAAGTTACAAAAATAATTTGGTAATTCAATATCTTAATAATATTCAAAATGTTGTAGATTGTGGATGCATGAAAACTTCCAGCTGAATTCGTGGTGGTGTGCTAATGATCCCCCATTATTTCATAGGATAAATTATCCCAGTCATCTTTCTACCTACATGATTTCATTTTTAAAAATTTATCTCTAATCACTTTTGTTTGTCAAGATACAATCATTCATTCTCCCAAATTTTTTGTAAAAATTTCTGTAACTGAAGACCAGATTTAGATGCTACTATCAGATGTATTTAATATTTGATCAGGGAAATAGAATTCCTTCATTATAAATCAATATCTCCATAATTATCTCTAAGAAATTGAGTAGTAATCCTGGATTTGCATTTATATGAATCATTGCTTGTGCTCCATACCTACATTACCCCATCTATACCGATCTCTTTCTTTGACAGGTCATGGTCAGGCAAAGTTTTATTTGTGTGGCAATTTATTAAAGCAAACCCTTAATGAAAACCAACTGTTTTCTAGGCATTCCATCAAGCAATGGCATATGAAGGGCTGCCTCAAGGTCCTATGTCAGCCCGCAGGACCCTGCAGCCCAGAGAAGCACAGGCAAATGGGACATGGGTGGGGAATGCCAAACTCAGCTTTCCCACAGCACTCTTCTTCAGTTCAGCAATTTCCACAGCTGAGCAGACCCGGAGATGAAAGGTAGATATGTCATGCCACAGTTTATTAGCCTCTCAGGCCTTTTCAGAGTAAACAGGGAAAGTGATGGGCTTATAGAACATCGAAAATTTTCAAATAAGCATATTGATACTAGAAAGAAAGCACTTCTTTTATACTCAACTATCTACCCACAAATTATTGGTTACTTTTTTCCCCTCTTTACTTCATGCAATTTTGTGTGAATTCTATTAAAGAAAATTTGACCGAATCTCTGGGCAAGAGTTCTGTATTCAATGAAAGCTTGGAATGCTGCTTCTTAAATTATCATGTCTTGCTGCACACAAGACCTAGGATTTTCTGCACACATTGAATCCCAGAAAGTGCTTCTTTGGCTGTCTTGTCATATACCAATAAAATACATCAAAACTATCCGAATAATAAGATGCTTCTCTGGAGACTCCAAGTATGTTAAACTGACAATATTAATAACTGCTCTTGGATTTCAGGACAAACTTTGTGGTAGAGACATCGTCAAAACTTATTTATAAACTGTATTCAAGACTTTAGCCTGATAATGTATTTTGTGAATTGTACTTCTTTGGTTGTTTTATTTCCCACAAAAAAAGATTAATACAACAGACTTCAAGTTTTTCAGTTCATTTTGTCCATGACTATGAGCAGTCATGATCGATCAACTGTAGAAATTAAATAGCCTTGTTCATTTAAATTGTAATACTGCTATGTACATATTTCAAGACAGGAATAAACATGTTAAAACATTGTGTTTACTGGTAAGGTAAGTTATATCTCACTACTAAAATGTGTCTATATGTCTGTCTAGTTCTCTAAATCTTCTAATATTTAATAGGGTGGTTTGAATTGATGGCATATGTTTACTTAAGTGAGAACACGCAAAAGACTACTGAGTGGAATTCTCACTTTTGATGGTCATCAAAAAAAGCAACCTAATATAACTAATTATAGCTCCAGGCTGTAGACATTATGTTATTTTTATTTTAATATATTTATGAGACAGCAGAACCCAGAAATAATTAAGATTGTTTCAGATTTGTTTTACAGGTGTATGTTTGTGTGTGTGTGTGTATGTGCATGCACATGTATGTATGATTTTTACTCTAAGTGTATTTCTTTGCTTTGACTTCAATAACGTTAGATAAGAGTGCTTGCTTTGGCAGCATATATAATAAAGTTAGATAAGAAACACATACTATTACATATTTATTTTTAAATGGTTTCTGTTGATGTTAATAGTATTATGGCAAAAGAGCACCAATACTGTTGCCCACGGTTTTCCAAACCATTTCCATTCTTTTTGTGAATCCATCAAGATCATGTCAACAACCTCGTTTCTTCTACACCAAAGGTTTTTGGAGGTTGTTTTTGTTTTGTTTGGTTTGGTTTGGTTTGGTTTTTTTCCTTTTTAACTGCAGTACACGCTTCAGTATTTCTTGCCTTGGAATTCATTGATGGGATGGTTCTGTTAAGTCAAATCTCTCTAGGTAAGAGACACGTTGCTAACAGACAGATCACAAAATCTTGTGTTCCCTTTAATGAATTCAGTATTTCTCATTTTCCTGTTTCTCAAGAATTTGTTTGCTTTCTACATGTCTTTAGAGTGAGTGCTCAATCACATGTCAGCATATGTTCTTATGGGGGCATTTCTGAAGTAACAAAAGTAAGTTTAAAATAAGAAAAAAAATTAACAACTAAATTTCCTCCAAAAATCTGTCAGGTAGATCTTACATAGTACGAATGTAAGATGATTTGTTCCAGGAGAGTGTGAGAAAAATAAAAATATAATTCACATAGGCTGTGTATCATACAGTATTACATTAGAGGATCAGTGAGGATGTGTTTGAGTTAATGAAGAACATGTGTTTTCAATTCATCCTGTGTTGAACTTCATAACTGAGAAAGTACAAAGTATTATCACATTTAATACCCACAGCACCTCCAAGATAAACAGTATTGTCTCCATTTTACAGATGATGAACCTGAAGTTAAAAGACGTGTTAGACATTTCCCCAGCTTTACACAGCACCAGCAGGGCTAGAAGCCAAACTAAAAATGTTTGACTTGAAATTCACCTGCCCGTTGCACCAATGTAAAGCTGAGGCACACTGGGGCCCATGGGAAGTTAAATTGGTAACTTATTTTCACTTTCCTAAACTAGTTGTTTAGAATATTTCTTGCATAATAATATTAGTTCATAAATATTTGCAAGGATAAATATTATTATTTTATGTGTGTCCCACTCACAAAGCTCTCATGGTCATAGAAAATTAAAATAATTGTCATTTTGACTGTGAATGTATTGAAACATCACGAGAAATCCCAAAGAACCATATGTCTACATTTGGAAAATATCATTCTGTCCCAGTGTGAACTAGTCAAAACAGCTAATAAATGAGTCTATGACTCTGATTCTGTTCCTATAACAGAAAAGCTTTTGCAAAATGACTCAGTGTCAATCTTTGCCTGCTTCTTATAACCACTTAATGGAGTTCAAATGGTCAATAAAGCAAAATGCAAACACATTTTAGAAAATCACAACATTTTGTTATGTACATGATTAATAATGTCTTCAATTAGAGTACAAATTCTTGTATAGAATGACTCTGAAAACAGATGTCATCACTGATAACAGTAAACACTTCTTTTCTTTAGGGAAAAGAGTGTTTTGTGTTTCCTGGGTACATTAATAAGATTAAAAGTTGGAAACAGTATCTATACCTTCTCTGTAAACAATACTTTTAATTCAAAGAATATTTCACGAATATTAACAATACTTCTTATTGCCATTCCACATACGAGTGAGATCATGTGGTACTTATCTTCTGATGACCAGCTTATTTCACTAAACATAGTGACCTCCAGTACCAACCATGTATAGCATGGCAAGATTTGATTGTCTTTATGGCTACAAAGTATTCCGTCGTGTATATGTATCACAGCACTTTATCATTCATCAGTTCATGGACAGTTTAGGTTGTTTCCGTTTCTTGCCTGTTGTGAATAGTACAATAAACATGGAAGTGCAGCTACACCTTCAATATACCAATTTCACTTCCTTTGAATATTCGCCCAGGAGTGGGATTGCTGGACCACTTGTATGTAGTTCTGCTTTAACTTTTTTAAAAACCTCCACACCGTTTTGCAGAATGATTGACTAGTTTACATTCCTACCAACAGTGTGCAAGGGTTCTTTTTTCTGCACATCCCGACTAGCACTTACTATCTTTTGTCGTTTTGAAAATAGCAATTCTTACTGAAGAGAGAGAATATTGCATTGTGGTTTTGATTTGCATTTCCCTGTTGATTAATGATATTGAGCAATTTGGCTACTTTCATGTTTTCTAATTTGCCAGAGAGCAAAGAGAACAAGTTTGCGTTGGCATGAAAATGTTGAAGAAGACTATAAAAGCACAAATGAGTAAGACAAATATAAGAAAAATAAACATAGGATTGGATGTAGGCAGTCAAAAAATCCAATCTTACACTTTATCATGAGACAAAGTACTTAACTTCTCAGTGCCTCACTTATAAAAATAAAGGCAGATTTTTGCTTTGCAATTTTGAGGGTGCTTTAATCTCTTGCCTTATTTTTCTTCATAAGACTTACCACTTGTCATAGTACATATTTGTGTGATCAGCTGTTGTCTGTTTCTTTGAACTAACACACCTAAACTCTTGTGGTTAGGGAGTTTATTGTTTATTTTGTGCTATTCGCTAGTGCTTAAAACAGTGGGTAGTCGGTGAAGAGGTTTGCATGAATGAATAGTTTAATGAATGTGTGAAAGAATATAAAGAGTGCAATGCCAAACATAGTTTAAGCACTTAACAAATATTACAGAAATACAGACAGACTTAGATTCAAATGCTGGAGGTTTCATTATTAATTATGTGATTTTAAACTTCCTTAACTAAACAATAAGGGTGGGAAAAAATTAAAATACTTTAATTTCATGGTTGTTTTTCAAGGTAAGACAAAAAAATATGGTGAATAATGCCTGGTAAAATTCTAAGCACAAGGTAGCAGTTATGATAATTCAGGATTTAAACATCCACCCAATAAGATGAGTATTAAATTTCTGTACCCCAAGTTCCTCTGTAAAGAAAATTGTCTAGTTTGGAAACACCCAGCTAAGGAGTAAGATGCCCTATTGGTCCAGTGTGCTCCTTTGAAGCTAGAATCACAAGACAATTAGAAACGAGCTCAATTTATAGTTAGAGTGCAGTGACACAAACTCTAAGCTTGGGGATCTAGAGGGATATGTGTTAGATTTTATTCATAACTACACATGAAAATTCTTGTTTTTCCAAAATAGGCATTCCTAATGGGACTCCCGTACATCAAAATGGTCATGTATAAGGCAAAGACATTTCATAAAGCAAGATGATACAGAGGTAGATTATTAATTGTTATGGTTTGTGTCTAGATGTCCCCTCAAAGCCCCATGTGGTGATAGGTGGGGTGTTTTCTGAGGTGGCTGGATTACTAAATTAGTCCACTGATTGGTCTGCCATAGTTCTCCCGGGATCAAGGATGTGATACTAGGATTAAGGGTGCCAGGATTAAGGGTGAGAGTGCTACCCACCCTAAGGGCAGATAGTCTGGGTAAAATATAAGGGACAGAAAGAGGCTCGTCTATTCTTTTTTGCTTACCTTGATGCCTTCTGCCTGTCTGCCATGCCACTCCGCCTTGGAGCCACTTGATTGTGGACTGAAACCTCTACAAACTGTGAGCTAAATAAGCCTTTCCTCCTTTAAATTTGGATGTCAGGTATTTTGTCTCAGCAGTGAGAAAAAAGTAATAAGACATTCATCATTTCTTATCTATAAGAAGGGAGTCTTTCAGCATACTGGGTTTAGAACTAACACATCAGAATATGATAACCAAGCTATCCTTAGTCCTGGAGTGAAGGCAGTGATCTGCCATACGCCCAGTTGTGCACCAATAATTATCCCCCAAAGCATCTGTTGGTATTAATTTTCTGTATTCACATTCTTAGCAATATTTGAAAAAGATGAAAACATAAAATTATCCAACCAGGATAATTCAGGCAGTATATACAAAAGAACCAAAAAATATTTGCAAATTAATAAACATGTTGAATTTTAGTAATATCCTCGCATTTTTAAGTTGAGTGATTGAGGATTCAAATTTTTATCAAGTAATAAAATTACATTGTATAAATTGTTTTATTTTATATTGCTTTCTTTCACTTCCTCACCAATACACCTAAGAATAATAATGGGAAAAAAGTAGAGTAACCACTTGCATAGAAATTTATAAACAAATCAGCTTTTAGACTATCTAAACATCTCGTACAGGCCTGGAATCTTACAGCAAAGGTCCAAAACTTATAATTTACTCAGTTACAGAAGAAATATAAGCTGTGACCTCAATGTTTTAAATATATAATAAGTTGACCTCAGGTAATAGTTTAGGTACTCCAGGAAGCATAACAGAGGAGTTTAGTATGCAGGATATTTGTGAATCAGAAACACTAGTCTCAGTAAAATAGAGCTTCCAAAGAGGACATAGGAGACATGATTGGACAGATGAAGCCAACCAGTGATGGTGCACAAAGACAGCTTCAACTGAATGCAAGGGAAATCTGCAGCTAAAACAGAGATCAGAGTCGTCCATTCAGGTCCACAATGGCTGGGCCTTTTGCTTTCCATGTGATCAGTCTTTGGATATGCTTTCTTCTAGCCTTTGAAAATCTACGACCTTTGAAAAGTTTGCTCTCTGCATCAAGCAAATCCTGGGGAGATTGAGAGTTAATAGCACACCCAGCTACTGAACCAAGAAGATCTCTTTTCGAAGAGGAATCTGAGTGATGCTCTCCACAGATAATATGTTTCTAATCTTCACAGGACATCTACTTATAACAGTATAGTTTGTAGTATACTTTTAAAACCTATCCTGCAAAAAAAATTAAAATTAGATCTTGGACACATCAGACTCTATCTTCGTGTTTAGAAAAGCAGGGAAAATCTTCAAGAGCACTACTTCCATTTACAAAAGAAAAACATCACTAATTTGAGCTCAGAACTAGGTAGAGAGGATGACATGGTAAATAAAGCTTTGAATAAGAAAAACAAATACACCTAAGGAAAATACTAATATCAATACTTGGTACAATATACAGACCAAACCTTGGAGGGAAATAGTGTGAACGTACTGAAGCTGATAATTCCCCATGAAATAAATTCCGAAGCAGCTGTAGTAGGTGATGTTGAATGTAAACATTATTCTTCTTGCGAGGCTGGGACATTCATTCATTGGCTGCCGGACTATGGGCAGCTACTCTCAGTGAAAGGATGCTAACTCACCCAGAGTTATAGCCTGGACTAGTAAGAGCAGATTCAATGACTAGTTGATGGGGGAAATGCTAACACAGAAATCCAGGACACTTTCTTCAGTTTGCGGGAAAAAGGTGAAAGCACATTCTAGGTCCAGAATTCCACGCAGGCTCAGCCGAGACTTGTGTTGTATTAAAGTTCAAATTCTCCCACTACTCAATCCTACATCTATCATTCCTTTACTATTGTTGCTCCCAGGTACACTTCACAATAAACCCCTTGTCCCAAAGAATCTATCTCACAATCTGACTCCTGGAAACTTCTCAGAAGAATGTTTTATACCAGAAGTGGTCCCAGAAAGTAAACTATAAAATGGAACATTCAGAGTTGGATCATGAGCTCATAGATTCATGATAGGAATCCCAACCTTAGTAACAGGCAGAATACTGTTAAACATAGCATACTATAGTGATGCAATTGTTACTATTCCTCTGTGGCAAATTGGGATGAGAAATCAATGGGAGATAGAACACAAGCTAGTGGGATATCTCAACAGTTTGAAAGGCATGAGGAAATATGAATTATACTATACAATTATGAAATTGATATGATACTGAGAGTTACAGGTACACTGAATATAGACAATGTGAAATTCAGAGGAGCAAATGAACAATGTGAGGCTGAATATAAGAGTTAAAGGATTATGTTGACAGTGTATAGACTGTCATATTCACAGTGGAAAAGAAAATTCATCTGAATCCTTTAGGCTTACAGAAGTTCTATATTCTTTTCTGTAAAAAGCTAAATTTTTGTCTCATTGCTGGTCCAGGGATCAAGGGAAAAGTACAAGACTGGTTAGAGGAAGCAAAGGGCTGGCTGTACGTCAGGGAGCTACAGAGTCGAGGCACTGCACACAGGCAAGAGAAATGAGACTCTAAATGAGCTAGATCCTTATGGTGTTAGAGCACAGAAAGTAGAATATAAATTGGATAAGAGAGTTTACCCATTGGAAAAATAGTTTCAAATTATGCCAAAGACTCTAGGAGATAATGTGCTAGGGCAATGCTTGTGAGAAGTTGGAAAAATATATAAAAGTTACAATATAGAGAAAATATGTTACAACTGTTGCACTAGATAGTGGAGGAAAGGAACAAATGACTCATCAAAGTGGTCCTACTAAAATGGATGTACCATGTAAAGGAAGAAACCAAAAAGTTAACTGTGTCTCACAGTATTTCCAGGAACACACACTGTTTATCAGAGAAATAGGAAATATTGAGGGGCAACAATACTTGTCAGAATAGGATTTTTCTGTATTCCGTAGGTTAGTCCTAATAGTAGGGTACACTTTTATGGTACTAAGCTCATTAACAGAAATGATCATGATAGGTAGTATCTCAAATACAATACAGGTCAAATAGTGACAATCAACAGTAAGGAAGGCACAATTATTGTAGTGAGTGGACAAAGAGAAGGTGGCATCTAGGATATCTGACTTGAAAGGAATTATAGACATGTCTGATAGAAATTGAACTTCCTTAGGAATGAGATAGATACATGGTCAACAAGGGTATGATTAATTAATCTACACCAGTGTTTTTCAATCAGGAGCAATTTTGAAACTCCTTCACCAATCCAAGTGACATTTGGAAATCTCTGGGAACTACTTTGGCTCCTACACAATGACGTCTCGTAGGTA
>PVJO010030027.1:0-15571 GCA_004026905.1 Hystrix cristata
ATTTGCTCATCTTTGAGTTGCAAATAAAAGGCCAGGAGTTTCTCAGCTTGGCAGTTTTCCTGAGAATTTCTCATG
The DNA here is from genome assembly GCA_004026905.1 of Hystrix cristata. Classification (NCBI taxonomy): domain Eukaryota; kingdom Metazoa; phylum Chordata; class Mammalia; order Rodentia; family Hystricidae; genus Hystrix; species Hystrix cristata. The sequence continues at coordinate 76 of PVJO010030027.1, forward strand.
CTGATGGGTCTCAGTGAAGTAGTACCTCGGGCCTCTTGCAGTGGTGAGGAAGAAATAGTGAGGTGTGAAATTTCAAAGCAACTAGCTGCTCAGATCATCATAGAGGACTGACCTCCCAAAACCTCATTATAATGAAGGCTATATATGAAAATCTCATAGCTAACGCCATAGCATAGAAAAAGCTGAAAGCATTTCCTTTAACATCAGGAAGGAGTCAAGGTTCCTTCTGTTCAACACAGTAACTGAAATTTCAGCCAGAGAACATTAAGGGCGGGATCTGTCCCAGACACGTCGGCACGAGGCCGCCTCCGAACATCAGTAAATGCACTACATCACATCGGCGAAACGAAGGCCAGAAGTCGCAGTTACCTCAGAGATGCGGGAACAGCCTTTGGAAGACGTGACGTCGCGTGACTAAAACGGCGACCCGCCGGACGGCGCACAGTCACAGCCGCGGACGGCGGGCGCCGCCTCGCTCTCTGCGACCGCCGGCGGGAAACGCGCCAATGATATGTATTCTTGAATTTCCCCATATACTTTCTCCAACCCTACAAAAATACCTTCTGAATTTTAAGTACAGTATAATTACTTTATTGAACCAAAAATCATCATGCAATTTATTGCCACTGAAGAGATAACAGTATAATTTGGGCTTACTATGGTACAGTCTATTGTGACTACATATGAAGGTAGGAAAAGTGCACAGAAATGTGCCAGAAGGTCCACAAACTTAATGTGAACTTTCGTAAGGCAAGCAGTTATGGCCATGAGTGTGTGATAGGTGGGTAGGAAACAATAAGAAGGGGGAGGATGGGGTTGGGGATTCAGCTCAGTGGTAGAGAGCTTGCCGAGTAACTGCAAGGCCCTGAGTTTGATCCACAACACCCCCCCAAAAAAGAAGGGGGATGTTAACACTCTGATCCACATTTCTCCATTATTTCAAGCTTTCATAACCTACACAGTCACCTATTACTTGCATTATTAAAAGAGTCAGGTGTGGTGGCACACACCTGTCATCACAGTATTCAGGAAGCTGGGGCAAGAGGACTGCTAAGAGACTGAGGTCAGCCTGAGCTGAATAGTGAGTTCAAGGACAGCCTGAACTACATGGCGAGACTTTGCTTGAAAAACCAAACAAAAGAAGGAAAAATCTCAGTACTATATAACACTGTTAAAAAATGAGCCTGCCTCAGGGCTGGAGATTTAGCTCAAAGGTTAGCGTGCTTGCCTAGCAAGCGCAAGGCCCTGAGTTTGATCCCCAGCACCAAAACAAACAAACAAAAAGAGCCTACCTTTACTTGCCAATATGAAAAGAAATACGGGAAGGGGGAAAAAAGCCATCAAATTCTCAAATTACAGAAAGGCTTTGTCTTGGTCAGTATGGGTTGCCCCTGCCACTCTGTAAGGCTCCATGCAGCCCTGACTCCAAGATTTTGGTGAAACTAAGTTGCTAAATTGCCCAGGCTGGATTTGAAATTGCAATCCTCCTGCCTCAGCCTCCCACAGTGCTGGGATTTTCTAATTTTTTATGGGCTGATAATTTGACAGGGGCCAAGAATTTTCTAAATCTTCAACTTCTGGTTTGTTTTGCTTAACTCTATCTTTAATTCATTTTTCTTCTCAAACTTTACTATAAGCAGTCAGAGGAACTAAGTCACTCCTTCAGTACTTTGCTTAGAAATCTCTTCTTCAGCTAAATATTCAGTTTCATCATTCACAAGTTCTCTCTTTTATAACACAGTGGAACACAAAATTCATCACAGTAACTAGCCACTTTCTAACAAAGATCACCTTCCCACCATTATCCAACATGTTCCTTCTTTCTCAGTGGTTTAAGGCCTCTTTTGTTCATCTTACTACCAAAATTCTATACCTGACGATGTACTTACTTTCTAAGCAGATGGAAGCTTTTTCTATAGCTCTCCTCTCCTTTCTCAGTCCTCTCCAAAATCACTTCTAGCATCCCCATTTTTTTTTTTTTTCTGAGACAGGGTCTCACCATGAAGTCCAGGCTAGCTAGCCTCAAATGCGATCCTTCTGCCTCAGCCTCCCAAGTGCTGGGATTACAGGCATGCACCACCACGCCTGGCAGTGTCTCCAGTTTTACCAACTGTCCGTCATAGCAACACGGCGTATTCTGGCGTGTACCTAAAAGCTTCCCAGCCTATCCCCATTATCAAGGTCTAAAGCCACATGCACATTCTAGGTAAGTGTTACAGCAGCACACGACTTCTCAGTATCCATTTCTTAGCTCAGGGTGCAATTACAAATACCACATAGGGGGGCTGAGACAGCAAGCATTTTTCCCAATTCTAGAGCCTGGGAAATCCAAGATCCAGGTACTGCTAATTCAGTTCTTGTCAAGGGCCCTGTTCTTGCTTTGTAGACAAGGTCTTCCTGCTGTTTGGGCACAGGCAGAGGCGATCTCTTGGCCTGCAAGGGCACTAATCTTATGAGAGCTCTGCTCTTATGACCTAATCACCTCCAATTACTAGTACATTGGGGACCAGTGTTCCAACACACAGGAGGGTGGCACATACATATACATATAGATCCCCTCCATGTGTAGCAAAAAGATAAGTATATGCAGGAATCTATACATGTACAATTACTAGGATATATGTATGAGGCTGACTGTAGTTTCCAGAAACATCTACAGCAGTACTTCCAAATCACATGTTCTTCCAGAATCTTGCCTCTCTACATCAAGAGGTAGAATCTGGCCCTGTATAGTGGCTCACACCTGTAATTTCAGCACTTGTGAGGCCGAGGCAGGAGGACTGCTGCAGGTTCTAAGCCAGCTTGGGCTATACAGTGAGTTCAAGGTCAGCATGAACTGCATAGTGAGGCCTTGTCTCAAAAAATGAACAAATGAATGAATAAGTGGATACTGCTTCTGCCCGCAAGCTCATAGGTTTTCTCCCTATGAAATAAGATAGCAAGACCCAAACCTTCCCTTTCCTGATAGCTGGCAGTGGTGGGGTGATGTCACTGATGGTCACTGTGACCCACACCCTCGACTAGCTCCAGTGTCCTCCTGTCACCTCTGCAGCTGCCTCTGAAACCACCCTCCAGGCTGCCCCACTCCTGCAACCCTGCCAGGTGCTGGGACACAGCCAGCCTCCACTCTGCGTGCTGCTACTGCCTCTCTGAGGAGCACCTGAGAACTGCACCTGACAGCACAGAGCAGGGATGGCACGGAATAGACAGGCGCTGTCACCTTCATCCACAATCTCTCCAAACCCCTCCTGGATGCTGCTGAGAACTGTGGCAGTCACCACTTCAGCCCTGTACCTTCTGTACAAATAGTGGGAGCTGCAGGTCCACCGAGCTGTCACCGACATCAAAGGTGCTCCTGGATGGCCCTTGCTCCAAGAGATACTGCTTTGGCTGCAGCAGGCTTCAGATATGGGCTCATCTCAAATGGTGCTGCATCCTCTCCAGAAGACCTTGCCCCTCTGCTACTACTTCCAAAGTCACAGAACAGGCCCAGGAGCCACAGGAGACTGCATGTGGCAGGGCCGCTCCTCCTCTGTATGAGCAGTGCTGCCCCACCTGCTGTAGGCACAGGGACAATGCAGCTTCCCTAAGAGATCCTCCTGCCTACTCGGAGTTTCTGTCTCAGGTACAGAGGTGTGGGCAGGGTGCACTAAGGAGCCAGGAACATCATGGGCTGCTGGTCTTGAGCACGACTGGCAGCCAACAGCAGCGCTCAGTTGCTCAAGAGACCTGCACAGACCTGCAGAGATGCATGGCAGAGCCCCAGAGAGGAGGTAGGAGCTGCTGCAGAGCTCCAGAAAGCTACTGAGAGTGCTGTGAGTTCTGGCTGCTGGTGGGTGGCCGGGTGGCAGAGAGCCACGAGGAATTGGAATGTTATGAGCTAAGAGGTGCTGGCACTCAGGCCCAGAACTGCTCACATCAAGAAGGCAGCAACTGCCAGTCCATGAATCTGTCAAAATTGAGCAAGAACCCGTGGCTGACTGGTAACTTCTTGGAAGTCAGTGGCACTGTAGGGGCACTGAAGAGGAGGACAGACAACTGCGATGCTTATCAACAGGCGGCAGAACCAGCCCACCTCTGATCACCATCTCACATGTAGCTTAAAATCCACTAGCTGGTGATACTTCATCTGCACTCAGGGTAGATGCTTGCCCTTTGCACTAGTTTCCTTTCTGCTGCTAGCACAAAATACCTAACATACATAATTTAAAGAAGAAAAGGCTTGCTCAGGCTCATAGTTTGAGAAGTTTCAGTCCACAGTCGACTGGCTCTAGGGCACAAACATCATGGCAGGAGGGTGCGCTCCTGAAATCTGGCTACTTGAGAGACTGAAGGACCAGGGATGTAGCTCAGCAAAGCTCTCGCCCAGCATGTGTGAGAGCGGGGGTTCAATTCCCACTGCTGCAAAAAGTAGATGGAAGAGAAGGGAGCGAGGGAGGGACAAAGAAAGAGCCATTTTCTCTGCAAAACAAATATGAATGAACAAGTTTATATTCTTTGTACTAAAACTTACATAAGCACTGATGATGCAGAGATAAAGATGACTCCAAACTGCTGTTTGTTTCTATAAAGTCTTGGGAGTCAGACCAGTTTTTCTCCACTTCTTCAGTGAAAAAGAATCTTCTACAATTATTAATTTTTATGTATTGCTTACTATCATAATGCCTATACTACTATATAACAGTATAGTTTACTATGTAATTGTTTATTTTAGGTTAAATAGTTAATGCATTTACACAATTCCAAAACATTAAAATACAGTGTTGAGTCTTCCTCCTGCTCCTTTTCCTGCCCCACCCACCCTTGATCCCATACAGAATTTCAAGGCAGAAGGAGACCAACAGCAGCACAGTAGAACATGACAGCACATGACGACACAGGGCCTGCAGCAAAACTGCCAGGGTTGAAGGGCTCTGCCACTCTCTAGTCAGCTCCAGTACGCCTCAGCCTTGGCAGCTGTGAAGGAGAGCCCAGCTCTGACACCAGAGCTATGGACGAGGTCCTTCAGTCCCTCCCTGTGGGAACCACTGTCTCAGGCACACACTTTTCAGCCTTGTGTACACACTGCCAAGTGTGGTAATGACCTGCACCAAGGCCTCTATGGCGTTTACCAGCATTTCTCTGATAATTCTAAAGCACTGTGTCAGTTTCTCGCCAGGTGTGGTGGTACACACCTGTAATCCCAACACTCGGGAAGGCTAAGGCAGGAGGATCACAAATTCAAACCCAATTCAGGCAATCCAGGCAAATTTGAGACTTAGTGAGACTCTGTCTCAAAATTCATAAGCTTTTAAAAGGCCTGGGGATATAGCTCAGTACGAAGGCCTTGGGTTCACTCCCTAGTACTCATGCTTCCCCTCAGAAAAGAAAATCAGTTTCTCACTACAAATCTAATTTTTACACTCTTGTTCAAGACATAAAAGTTCTTACACTCATACTTACACACACACACACACACACACACACACACACACATCACCCCTAGCTGCCTATACTGGGGAATGAAGCTAGGAGCTACCAAGCTATATTTTTTTTTATTTTCAGTCTTGCCAAGTTGCCCAAGCTGGCCTCAAACTTGTGATCCTCCTGCCTCAGGCTCCTGAATACCTGGAATTTACAGGTATATACCACTGTGCTTGGCTTCTTCTTGATGGATTCTATTTGTCCTTTTCTTTTTGGGGGTTTGGGGGATGGGACCTAACCCTGGGCCTTCACATTGAGCTGTATATCACGCTGAGCTTTTAAAAATTTTTTAAATTTTGAAACAAGGACTCAGTAAACTCCCTGAGCTAGGCTCAAATTTATAGTCCTTCTGCCTCTACACTACCACTGAGTTATATTCCCAGTTCTTTTTTTAATTTTGAGGCAGGGGGGCTGGGGACTTAGCTCAGTGGTTACAGTGCTTGCCTTGCAAGCACAAGACCCTGAGTTCGATCCCCGGCACCAAAAATAAATAAATAAATAAATAAATAAATAAATAAATAAATAAATAAAATGGTTTTACTTTACAGAGAATTTTCAAGGAATTTAACTCAATTTTAGCACGTAAGACAAGGAAAACTGTAGTCTTATTCAAAACTTTACCAAGAATTTTACAGCATTTAAGAAAAACATGTTGCTGATGGTATTTAAGACCAATGCAACAAACATGAGTCTGCATGTAGCGCTATAACATTCCTAATAATTTTTCATATTGAAAGTATCAATTTTGCCAGTCCTGCTGGTGGACTCTATAATCCCAGCATTGGGAAGGTCAAAGTAGGAAAGACTGCTGTGAGTTCAAGGCAAGCCTGGGCTACAGAGCAAGACTCTGTAGCAAAAACCCCAACCCAAACAAAACAAAAAAGGTATCAATTTTATATTGTTTTCTACTGTAGCTGTCCCTGAGAATACCATGATAGTATTTTCCTCAAATGCTTCGCATGTTTTTCTGTTCATATTTATTGATAAAGGACTAGGGCAGTGAAGAGCTAGGTATACAAACAGCTTCCCTACTCCACAGTGCAGGCGGCGCAGGGCACCCCTCAGCTCAAGCACGGCAGGCTTGCCCCAAGGCTTTCTGACACACTTCACTCAGAGCCAGGCATTCTTTCTTCTCTTCCCTATTTCACAACCCTTCCGAGTTCTGGGGTTGCCTTGGCTTTCTCTTTGGTCCTTACCAGCCAAATGGGGGCCCATTCCATGCATGGTCTTTCACTTTTCCAAGCAAGCAGCTCTCCTGGCAGCAAACACCTATATTGGTCACTCTATATTCCAAGGAGGAGAAAAATGCACATCTGATGGAGCTCCTCAACAGACCTGTACCTCCCTGTGTGTACTCACTGAACTTGGACAGCTCTGGGAGCGGTTAACACTCAGGTACACAATGGAGAGTCAAACAGTCCTACAAGTTCTGCTCTGAAGAGTAGTGGTTCCTCATCCCTTCCTACCCATTTCTCCTCACTGGGCAACCACTTTCACCATTGAGCGGATTATTTGAGTACTTACTCCCATGCCTTTTATATGTAAATATTCATTTCATTATGCTATTGCTTAGTTTTCAGTTTTAAGCAACATGCATATATGCACAGCACCAAATATGAAGATCTAATTGGTTCCCCTGATCCTATTTTACATGTAGACTCTTTCCATCTCCTAATAAAAGAAAGCTATTTAGTTCATTCTCACTTTGCACATTAGTATCATGTAAATGCTCTTCATAGCTGAACAATGTAGTAAATTATAATTACTTTTTCTTTTCTGCACTACTTTCTGTTTCTTAAAAGTTAATAGCACCACCACCACTGGCATTTACTCAGTTTTCTGTTGCTTTTCATAACCTACCTTCTGTCATCTCACACAAAGGTATCTGGACTTACCAGGCACTCCACTGATCCATCTTTCTGCAGAGCCAGCTACTCTATTGTCCTGGAACATGGCAGTCCTCCAGGGTCTCCTGTCACTGTCACACGGGGAGGTACTTCACCTCTCTCAAGTGCTGCATTTCCTGATTTCCATACTTTAAATCTTAGTCTTTTTTTTCTTAGTCTTCTTTCCTGTTGATATTTTCATTTTGGTAAAAACAGCTCATTCTCTAGCTAACTTCCTATAAAACAGTACTTGACCTTTTTTTCCTCTCAATACAGGGGCCTGAACCAAGGGCCTTTGCATTAAACTGATGTTATGGCTCATGCCTAGATGTCCCCCTGAACCCTGTCATAGGTGGGGGTTTTTGGAGGTGGCTGGATGTAAGGTATGTGATGCTGGGATCAAGGCTAGGGTGTGAGTGCTACCTGCCCTAATGGTAGGTAGCCTGGATAGCATGTAAGGGACAGAAAGAGAGGGTCACTGCTTGTCACCTGTTGCTTGCTGCTTCTCTGCTACTTCACTGTTTTGCTGCCTTCTGTTCACCCTGAACTGTTTCTCCTCTGTGATCCCCCTCTGCCACGCCACCCTGCCTTGGAGCCAGCCAATTATGAACTGAAACCTCTACAAACCATAAGCTAAATGAACGTTTCCTCCTTTAACTTTTGGTGTCAACTATTTTTCTCATCAATATGACAAAACGTAACTAGGACACTGCATCCCCAGCCTTTATTTTGAGACAGGGCCTCAATAAGTTGCCCAGGCTGGCCTCAAACTTGCAATTCTCCTGCATGAGCCTCCAGAGTAGATGGGATTACAGGTACACTTCATCAAACCCAGTTTGAGATTTAAGCACCTTTTTTTTTTTTTTTTTTTTTTTTTTTTTTTTTTTTTTTTTTTTGGTACTGGGGATCAAACTCAGGGCCTTGTGCTTGCTAGGCAAGCACTCTAACCACTGAGCTAAATCCCCAGCCCTGTTTGAGATTTAAAAAAAAACTTTTTGGGGGGGGTTTTGAGACAGGATCTTGCTCTGTAGTTGAGGCTATCCTTGAACTCACTATGTAGCCCAAACTGGCCTCAAATTCCCAGTGATGGCCCAACACACCACACCCTGGTTTGAGTAAAAGGTTTTTTTGTTTGTTTGTTTTTTGATGCCAGGGCTTGAACTCAGGGCCTTGGGCTTGCTAGGCAAGCACTCTAACCACTGAGCTAAATCCCCAGCCCATGAGTAAAAATTTTAAGGACTGTCTCTATTTGACTGACAGTTTGAACACAAAATATGGGATTGGTAATAATTTCCCTTCAGAATTTGGAAGTTGCTGTGCCAATGCCAATTTCCAGTTTTGCTGCTAGGACTTTTAATCTGCAGTATGTGACTTGTTTTTCAGGAAAATCAAGGTAGTTTTTTTGGGGGGAGTAGTCTTAACTGTTAGAACAAAACTCGAGGGAAGGTAGAGTGGAGGCGGACAGATCACGCAGGTTTATGTAAATTTTGTTTTTTCATTCTGAGTGCCATGGGAACTACTAGGATTTTCAGCCACAGAGGAACATTGTCTGATTCATCTCAAATGAATCACTTCAGTGGCTGCAATGAGAATAAACTTGATGGGGGCAGGAGGGCAGGAGCAAGAAGTCTCAGAAAGAGGCCAACTGCAATAATCCAGGCAAAAGATGATGGCAGATTAGACCACGACGTTGGGCTGGAGGTGTGAGGAAACTGCTAGATTCTGGGTCTTTTTTTATTTTTTTTTGGTTTTTTTGAGACAGGGTATTGCTCTGTAATCCAGGCTGGGCTTGAACTCACTACATCGTCCAGGCTGGCCTCAAACTCATGGCGATCCTCCTGCCCCAGGCTCCCAAGTGCTGAGATTACAGGCGTATGCCACCACACCTGGCAGGTCTATTTTTAAAGTTGAACCAAAAAGATTAATTTCTACATCAGATTTGAGACTGAAAGAACAGAGTAAAAGATAACCCAAAAGTTATTGCCTTGACCAAGCATAGTAAGGAAGTGGGTACGGAAGACTGAAAGAAGTGTGAGACTGGGGGCAGTGTAAGAAGATGAGTTATTCACACAGCAAGTTTAAGGCAGCTATTAATTATCCACATGGAGATGAACCAACAGTGGGATAGTACAAGGCCAGGAATCCAGGCACAGTGGCGTCTTGGTGGATTAGTTCTGCAGACCTGACTTTGGCTCTTACTTTGACCACTGACCCTTCCTTTGATCATACTTATTTTCCATCCAGGTTCACCAGTGTGAGCCACATCATAGCCTCTTAATCAGTGGCCAGAACTTGTTCTATTACTTTTAATGAAAAATCTTAACTGACATCATTACCAAAAAAAGGAAAAGAAATTAAATTGTGAAAAAACCCAACTTTAAAAGATCTATGTATAGCACTGTGGGCTTTAGCATAATTTATAGTATATCATATACTTTATTATCTATGACAAGGAACTAATGGTAAAATCCTAACTGCAAAGCCCATCTATATCTACAGAACAGGCAAAACTAAATCACAGCCCAGCATACAGGCAAGAAGCTAACTGTAAACAATCATTAAAATCTCATTTCCTCAGGAATCTACTTGTTATTTATAATTTAACTTCATACAAATTGAGCGAGGGAAGAGGGAAGGAAGGAGAAAGAGACATAAAAATGATTAACATGTTATGTACATGTACCAACTTCCCATGAAGAATGCAATTATTATGCAAATACGTACTAATAAAAATTAAAAGTTAAGGAGCTGGGGATTTAGCTCAAGTGGTAGAGTGCTTGCCTAGCAACCACAAGGTCCTGAGTTCGATCTCTGGCACACACACAAATAAAAAAAGTCTGAAAAATTAAAAGTTAAAACAATTCTTAGAGGCCAGGGATGGTGACACATGCCTGTAATCCCAGCACGTGGGAGGCTGAGGAAGGAGGAGAGCCACAAATTGCAAGCCAGCCTGGGCTACATAGTGAGTTCAAGGCCAGCCTAAATTACACAGTGAGACCCTGTTTCAAAAAAACTAAAAAAAAAAAAAAAAAAAAAAAAAAAAAAAAAAAAAAAAAAAAAAAAAAAAAAAAAAAAAAAAAAAAAAGTACTGAGAAAAAAGGTCCATTAAAATGCAATAGTAGATAGAAAATAATGGATATATGAGAAGTAGAAAAGCCTAGTACATTATAAAAGAATACAGATGATGCTAAGTGGAAAACTAGTTTTTGTTAAGTAGTCTTTTCTTGAAAATAAAATACGTGATCAAAGCCAGGCGTGGTGTTGTATACCTGTAATCCCAACAATTTGGTGGCAGAGGCAGGATTTCAAGTTCAAGGTCCATCAGGGCAACTTAATGACTTTGTCTCAAAATAAAAATAGAAAGGGCTGGGGTTGTAGAATACCTCCTGAATTCAATTCCCAATATAAAAAAAAAAAAAAGACATATAATGATAGAAAATACAGAAAACTGTACTCAGGAGATTGAAGCAGGAGGATCTTGAGTTTGAGGCCAGCCTGGGTTACATAACAGCAAACTATCTCAAAACAAAACAAAGAAACCAAAAAACAGGAAACCTTATATGAGAGAATTATCACCCTATTTCATTTAATCTATGTATTTCTGATTATTATCTCCCTTCTCATTTGGCAATGCTGGGGATCGATCCTAGGGCCTCACATATGCTGGCAAATTCCCTATCACTGAGGCCACATCCCCAGCTAAGACATCAGTTTTTGTAAACATCTGTTTAAGATTCCATCATATGCACATGCCATCATACGCACATATAACCACTACCTCACTAGCAGGCATTTAGGTTTATAACTTTTCACTACTACAAATAATTCTAAAGTAAACACTAGTATATTCAAATCTTTGAATTTCCAAATTTGAAGAACTTGTTTAGAAACACTTAAAATACCAACAAAGTAGGTAAGATTCAATGATGCTGCTTCATCTAGATTTAAATAAAACAAATACACATGGAATAAAAACTGTACAGCACAATTCAACTGAAGAATTATTTAGCAATCCCAATCAGCAAGTCTCTTTACTCAATCAGTTTCTCTTTTCTCCTGGAATCTTCAACAATACTATCAGCACTTGATACCCCAGAGGAACACCTATCACTAATTTATAATGTGTGGAAATATCCAGTGTAGACTGAAAAATGGGAAGTTTTAAAGGACTTACAAAGGGGCTGGGGATTTAGCTCAGTGGTTAAAGTGCTTGCCTTGCAAGCTCAAGGGCCTGAGTTCGATCCCCAGCACCAAAAAAAAAAAAGGACTTACAAAATAAAAAATGTATTTTCATGTAATTCCAAAGAACTTCACACCGGATTGCTGTAAACACTACTAATACAAATTAATATAAGTTGCTACGGGGACACAGGTGCCTGCACACACACGTACACAGTACACAGTACACAGTTAAAATGGCTTTCTTGACAGTCTACTCAAGTAGAGAACAGAAGTGGAGAGGGAAATCATAAAAAGTAGGGCTAAACTAAGCATCGTGGGGCAAACCTATACGCTGGAGGCTAAGGCAAGAGGACAGAAAGTTCAAGGCCAGCCTGTATTTCGTGAGACCCTGTCTCAAAGTAAGAAACCAAGCAGCATATCAAGTTCATAGTTAGCCTTGAACCAGCTCTTGTTGGAAACACAGCAAAACCCAGTCTCAAAAAACAAAAACAAATTCTCTCTGAGACTCACCTATTTTACATCATTTCAGAAATACGATATTCTCATTACAGTATATTTTATATCCTACAGAGTCTAATTGAATTTCCAAGTATATATTTTATCCTCTTCCCCTTGAGGCATTATTTAGGATCATTAAATCCTAATGCATGCTGACTCTAAAAGGTGTATCATTCGCATACACAAAAAAACACACTTCCTGGCTAGACATGGTGGTGCATGCCTACAATCCCAACACTCTGGGAGGCTGAGACAGGAAGATCAAAATTTCAAACCCAACCTGGGCAACTCAGCAATTTAATAAGATGCTGTCTCAAAATGAACAAAAGGACTGAGGATGTAGTTCAGTATCAAGGCCTTGGATTCAATACTTAGTACCAACTGTGAAAAGAAAAAGAAGAGGAAAAAAACCCCCACACTTCTAATCATTCTACATGGAAACACTGAGTCTACTGAAAACCTGTTTATTAATTACCAACAATTCAAATATTTCAACAAATATTTTCCCTGATTTTATTAAGTGGCCCATTAGAATATATTCCTGTCTAAAAGTACTTTAAAAACAACAAAGTGTTAACTGGGTATGGGGGCGGACGCCTGTAATCTCAGCACTCGGGAGGCTGAGGCAGGAAGATCATTGTGAGTTTGAGAACAGCCTGGACTACACAGTGAGTTCAAGACCACCCCGAACTACATAGTGACACCCTGTCTCAAAAAAAAAAAAAAAACAACAAAAAACAAAAAAACCCCAAAGCACTATTATAACGCTTAATAAAACATACTTTGGCTGGAGGTATAATATTCAGAGTGTACGGCACTTGCCTAGCACATGCAAGACTCCAGGGTCAATCTCCAGCTTTGGGGGGCAAGTGCTTTATTGCTAGCAATGATCAAATTTCTCCTTTTGCACTAAAAAGCATAGGGTGTAATATTTAAGCTTATAAATCAACAAAATCTTAAAAACCCTCTTGTAATTCAAATCTGACTACAACTGATGCAATGAGACTACCCAAATCCTGTTCAGAAATCTACCTCTGTCACATAATTTATTTACACTGGGAAACACTTTATTTTTATTTATTTATTTTTTTTTTGGTGCTGGGGATCGAACTCAGGGCCTTGTGCTTGCAAGGCAAGCACTCTAACCACTGAGCTAAATCCCCAGCCTACAGTGGGAAACACTTTAAAGACTTTTACTGTTGTGCCAGATGTTAGAGAATGAGCTAAAGTGAAAATATAGCAGTTTCCAGGCAAATAAGTTCCACATAACTAAAAACAATTTATTAGTAGTAATATAAAGTAGAAAAGGCTGTACACAAATGCGTTTTCTACTGACAATGGCAAACTTGTTAAATTAAATTTTATTGGTACACTTCTGACATACATAATGATCACATTCATCATGGGGAATTTCTACCTGTAGATAATATATCTCAATTCTTTTTTTTTCCACTCCCCTCCCTTCCTTTCACTCTTTATTTCCCTCTCCATTTACAAAACTTTGTTTCTATTGTTTTCCTTTAATTTTTTATTATTTTTTTTAAATCCCTGTTCCCTTCCTTCCCTTTCCCCTCCCTCCTCTCCCCTCCCTTGTGCCACTTCCCATTTGAATATTTTCTTCCTACTTCCCAGTATCCATCATCCATTTTGCTCCTTATTTATCCTTTGGGTTTCTCACACAACAGAAACAATGCGATATTTAAACTTGTATGTCCGATTTATTTCACTTAAAATTATGTTCTCATGGTGCAATGATAGCAAATTTTATCAATATAAAGAGAGTAACTGGACTTCATCTACAATAAAAAAGGCTGGAAAATACTTTAGTCATTATGACTTAATCCACTGTGGAATTTCAATTACAAAATAATTTTGAGTGGGGCTGGGGATTTAGCTCAGTGGTTAGAGTGCTTGCCTAGCAAGCACAAGGCCCTAAATTTGATCCCTGGTACCGTACCAAAACAAAACAAAACAAAACAAAAAAACCTTTTTAGTGACCATCAGAGATGAAGATCCTCCCATGATGAACAGTCCCAGAAAAACAAGACAGAAGGCACACAGGGCAGCCCCCACAGCACTGCAACTACTCCTCTTACCAGGTTGATCAGCCTCCTCATCGCATGTTCATGAGAGCAAACACATTCGCAGGGATCGAATCCTCCTTCTGCCATGATTGCCCAGCTTGATGTTACTTAACTGTTTAAGTCTAGGAAGGAAAAAATAGTGTAAGACTACTATTCAGTTATTCTTTCTCTTGTGTTATGAAAAATTCATAGATTGTATAAATCCTTAACAGTTCTCTTAACTATATATATTCATATTTATTAATGATTTATACCAATCTTCTATGAATTTATCAAACGAAATACGAATCTATCTAAATGAATGGCTACTCCTCCTTTTTCGGCGCGGGGGGTGTGCTGAGGATCGAACTCAGGGCCTTACACTTGGTACGGAAGTGCTCTACCCCTTGAGCTAAATCCCCAATCCCTGGCTACCCCTTCTGCCATTGGACAAATTTCCTATAAATGTAACTGTCTTCAGATGATATTAACTTGCTCCACTTACGATAAAGATCCCTGAGAGATGGAAAACAAATGAAGCAAGTGCTATGACTGAACCAGTTTACTACTCAGAGGAAGTTTTAAGCCAAAGCGCAGGGAGAATGGTGTGAAGTGAGAACAGAGAGGTCAGGAGCCAAGGCCACATAAGATCTCCCATATCCCCACACTGCAGACTGAACCTAGGGCCTCCACACTCAGCTACATTATCAGCCCCACTATGCCTTTTTTTTGAGACAGCATCTCACTAAGTTGCTAAGTGATCCAAGATGGACTTGGATTTGTGATCCTCCTACCTCAGCTTCCAGAGTGCCAGAATTACATGTGTCCTCCTGAGCCTAGCTCTCACACATAGTCTTTCAGGCCAAGTTAAGGATTAGGTTTTTAGCCAAGGAGCAGGGTGAAGCCCCTAAAGAGCTTTATTGGGGTGTTTTCTGAAGATCATCTTGGCTGTACTATGGAAAATTGACAGGGAAGCTAGAGTAGATACAGGGAACCTAGTTAAATGTTCAACAGGTCAGTGATAACAGTGCATTTGTAAACATATCTGTAAGGGTTGGGGACTCAGCCTAGTAGCAGAACAATCTTGGGTTTCCCAATATCACATACAGAGAAACAAAACATGTGTATGCATGTGTATATCAGGACTAATTTCTTTAATTTACAGACAAGTCTGATTCTGAAAAATTATTATTTTTGTTTGTTTGAAAAATTATTATGAAAGGAAGATGTAGGTCAGAAGTACAGTGCTTGCCTAGCATGTGCAAGGTCCTAGATTTGATTCTCAGTATAGCAAAAAAACAAACAAACAAAAAAACCAAAAAGAAAAAGTAAACAAAGATCACATTCACAGGAAAATACAAAGTCAAGCAAACCAAAAATGGGAGTGTACATCAAAATAATATC
>PVJO010030028.1:0-16015 GCA_004026905.1 Hystrix cristata
GAAGAAATAAAAATGGCAAATAAATATATAAAAAAATGTTCAACATCATTGGTCATTCGAGAGATGCAGATCAAAACAACACTAAGATACCATCTCACTCCAGAAAGAATAGCTATTATCAAGAAATCAACCAATAACAAGTGCTGGCGGGGCTGCGGGGAAAAAGGAACCCTCCTGCACTGTTGGTGGGAATGCAGACAGGTCCAACCACTGTGGAGATCAGTGTGGAGATTCCTCAGAAAACTACAACTAGAGGTTCCATTTGACCCAGCTATTCCTCTGCTTGGTATCTTCCCAGAAGAATTAAAATCATCATATCACAGTGATATACGCACCACCATGTTCATAGCAGCACAATTTGTAATAGCTAAGTCTTGGAAACAACCTAAATGCCCAACAACTGATGAGTGCCTAAAAAAGATGTGGTTTTTCTACACAATGGAGTACTACTCTGCCATAAAAAAGGATAAACTAGAGTCATTTGTATGTAAATGGATGTTCCTGGAGAACATACTATTAAGTGAAATAAATCAGACACTTATTAGTACACATCCAATTGTTTCTCTGATATGAGAAACCATAAGTGTAAGTAAGGACAAAGGGGTAGAATAGATATTTTGTTTAAAAAAGAAAAAAGAGAGATAGTATTCAAAAGAGAGAACTAGATAGGGAAAACGGGGATAAAGAAGAAGGTTAAAAGAAAAGTAAGATGAAAGGGGAAAAAATGGTAAAGTGTAGGCACACTTGTTGCAAATAGGGAGGGGTGGGTGAAGGAAGGGGAAGGGAAGGGGGAAGAGGGGGGAAAACCAAGATGTATCATGTACAGGTACAAAATAACCATGTTGATTATGATCATTATGTATACAATGTACCAATACATGTTCTTGGTAAAAAAATTAAAAAAAAAAAAGAAGTTGAACTTGCACTGTCCAGTACGGAAGCCATTAATCTTTTAAATTTGAAATTGTATGAAAAATCTAATTCCTCAGTTGCAGTTAACCACATTCCAAGTATTCGATAGCTATACAGGGGCAGCAGGATGGTAATCTTGAATGGCACAGACTTAGATCTCCTCCACTAAAGAAAAGCACTTGCTTGACAGAGAGAGACTTATCAGCAAACTCCCAGGAGGCTCAAGCTTCAGGGACCCCCATTTTACAAAGGCCCCTTCAGGACCTGGGAGGGGCAATGTTTCCAAATGAGTATGCATTTCTGAAAAATATGCAAAGGTGAGATATTTTAGGTGTAACATATGTCTCTCTTTTCTCCCCCACCTCCCGTGCCTCTTGTGTCAAGAATGGAATTAACAGCAAGCAATTTAAAGATTAAGCAAAGGTCAAGTCGAATGGGTGGTACACTCAGTTAGGTTTAGTGAGATGTATGAATGTGGATCTCACTTATCTCCATACATATTTAATTACTGCTATCTGTTTCATTATACAAATGGCTTCTGAAATACAGCTTTTTCCTACTGCACTAATTCACCTGGACTCTCCACAAGAAGGTACAGAGTCAGAGGTCTATGGAGATGTAAATGCCTCTAGTGGCAACTAGGCGCATAAGGGAAGCAGGAGAGAAAGAGAGTCTACAATGTGCACAGCCAGAAGCTAATCTGTGGAAAATTCTTCCAATTGGGAAACGGAAAACTGTATAAGCAGATAATTCAGTTTTTATTCAATGCCTACTCAAATCAGAAGTACTTTTACTAGGAATGTAGCTGATTATGCATACATAATCACTACAAACGTACCATTCATTTCTTCTTTCTTTTTTGATAAGACTCATGTGAAACAGAACTCAGAAATCCTGGATTTGTAGACCACAAACCTGTAGTAATTTTACAAACACTGAATATGTCTGTGTGAAGTTGTATATTTTACATACTTCAACTATCAATAAAAAAATCAAAATTTTATTAACCATGTTATAGGAAAGATTAATTTATCCTTATAACTTTTCTGTAGAAAATTATAAAAGCATCATAAAGAGAAGTGATCAACCACTATAAATCCTACAGATGGAGAAAGAAGTAGTTCAAAAGTGTGATGAATAGTTTTAAAATACTATTTTCTAAGTATTGTAATGAGAAATAACCAAAAGAGTGAACAGAAAACCTACAGAATGAGGAAAAAATTCTCAGTTACTCCTGGAACCGAGGACTAATATCTACATTGTGTAAAGAACTCAAAAAAATTAGATCCTCCAAAATAAGAGACCCAATTTTTAAAATGGGCAACTGAAATGAATAGATAATTCTGAGAAGAAAAATTGCCAATAAACACATGAAAAATGTTCAACATTGCTGCTATCAGACAAATGTAAATTAAAAGAATGAAATTCCATCTTACTCCAGAAAGAACGGCTATCTTCAAGAAATCAAATAACAAATGTTAGTGAGAATGGAGAAAAAAAAAAAAAGAATGCTTCTACAGTATCGATGGAAATGCAGAGTAGTACAACCACTATGAAAATCAGGATGGTGATTCCTCAAAAAATTAAAAATAGAAATTTCATTCAACCTAGCTATTCCCCTTCTAGGTATCTTCCCTAAAGAGTTAAAAACATCATATTGTAATGATATATGCATACCCATGTTTACAACAGCACAACTCATAATAGCTAAATCTTGGAAGCAGCCTAAATGTCCATCAACAGTTTAATGGATAAAGAAAATGTGGCAGTATGCACAATGGAGTACTACTCTGCCATAAAGAAGGATAAATTTGAATCATTTAGGAAAATGGATGCACCATGAGACCATAATAATAAGTGAAATATATCAGACACACGAGCTTAAATACCACGTAGTTTCTCTTACATGAAAAACCCAAAGTATATGTAATTTGAAAAGCAAAATCAAAGATAGATAATGGGAAATGGGGAGATCTTTTGCAAAAGGGAAGGGGACCATGAGATGGGAGGGGGAATAGTGAGGAGGATAAGGGGAAGTAAAAAGAATTAAGATGTGTTAGGTACATGTACCAACTCCCCACAAACATAATATTATTTACTGCAAATACATACTAAATTGAAAAATACATTGTATGGTAATGTCACTGATCATCTTTATTGAAATGAGTATCTAATCAACTATGATTTCTTTTCTCACTCTAAATACATACTGACTGTTGTAAGGAAATTTCTAATTTTGAATTTTTTCCATAAACAGGACTCTCTATACATGCATATGTACCATTCTTCAAAGCTGAATATAATTATTATGTATCAAAAACATATGCTAATAAAATTTTTTTACAAAGAAGACTCTCTAAATGGTTTGTTTCGGGTTCTCAACAGAACCTTTACTACCCCCTGAAGCAAGGAAATTTTATCCTGCTGGAAATATATATTTATTAATGAGTAACCTCTGTATTTTAATTTCTTCATTTTATATATGTTACAACCTCAAAATTTCAGTCATATCATTGTCATTGAATCCTGGTAAATAAAAAGAGTTCATTTGAGGGCTGGGGTATGGCTCCTTGGTAAAGGGCTTGCCTAGAAGGCACAGGGCCCTCTTTCAATCCCCAACACTGCAGAAAATGGAGGATAGGTGGTAATTTGAAATACATCCCTTCTGCTCACTCTAGACCTAATGTGATATCAATCTTTAGGACAAAAAAATCTGTATCTCATAGCACTGATACAAATGTCATTCCTGGTAATTAGGCTACGTTGAATACCATTCAGGTTGGTACTGCTAATGCCAATGAAGTCTTTAATATATTTACCATTATGGTCATTCAAAATACCAAGGCCTTTGCCTGAGTAAACAATATATTGAACAAATGCTGGCATGACAATATCAATTCATTTGAGACAATAAAAACAAAAAATTCAGCCATCTAATTATATTTAAGAGAATGCTCTGAATAATACCAACATTTATAAACCAACATTTGTGTATTATAAAAATGAACATACAATATAAGCATAAAAATGTCCAATAATTAATTTAATTAAATTTACTCATGTAAATATACCCTAAGTCATCTTTTATTTATATTTCATGTTATAACTTTATATTTCATTAAGAATTACTTCAATAACATAGTTTCTCACTATTATATTATGAAAATATTCTCAGCCTGAAATTACCTCAAATAAATTGTGTATCCAATTTCTGAAAGCTATAGCTATAGATGGAAGTCAAATAAAATGCCAATTTCACACTAGTGGCTAAACTTTAAATGTATTACATTTATAAGATGGCCTAAGCACACTTATTCCGAAGTGTTTTCCCTTTCTGTCTCCTATATCCATACAATAATGTTATCCTAATCTATGAGCAAAATACTGCCTGCCAAGAAAAAAAAAAAAAAACATACAATTCATATAAAATGAAGAAGCGTGTTAAATAAAGAGCTAAAATTTAGGGATTGGGGATTTAGTTCAGTGGTAGAGCACTTGCCTAGCAAGCACAAGACCCTGAGCTCGATCCCCAGCACCCCCTCAAAAAAAAAGAACTAAAACTTAGAGTTGGAATACACATATTCTAATAATTTTGTATCTCTGGTCAAGCTCTGACTGACACATTTACAAAAGACAAAAAGAAAGACAAAAATTTCTCACCGAAGAGGACTGGGTGCAAAGCAAGAATTTGCCATCATCAAAAACTATTGGAGTATTCACAGAGACAGAATATGGAACGGCTGTCAGCAGCTGTTAGGAAAAGGGGAGAAGGGGCACGGGTGCTAATTGACTGTACAGTAGGTACAAAGTTGCACTGCGGGAAGATGAAAAATTCTGGCAACAGATGGTGGTTGTGACTGCCTAACAATAAGAATGTATTCAAAAGCCAAGTGTGGTGGCACACACTAGAGGCTCGGACAGGACGAGCACCACGAGTTTGAGGTCAGCCTGTCCGACACAGTGAGTTCCAGGTCAGTGAGAACTACTACACAGATACTGTTTCAAAACACAAAAAAGAAAAAAAACAAGATGAGTTTAAAGCCACTGAATGTAAAAATGGTTCAAATGATGCATCGAATATTAAAAACATATTACCACAATAAAAAGGTTTTAATTTTTCTATAGTATTTATATTATTTTTTCTCTAAGATTATGCCTGAATTGAAGAAAAGTTCATTATAAACAATGGAAATTAAATACTTAAGGTGGTCATTCAAAGCCACAGATAACAAAATGCAGAATGGAAATCTTATTTTGTGACTCCTGGCTCTGTGAACTATTTTCTCTACTAATATGCAAACTAAGAGAGCATATAAAAGAACTAAGATGTGTTATGTGCATATACCAACTCCCCAGGATGAATGTAATCATTAAGTACTGCAAACATATTCTGTACTAATAAAAATAAAATAATTTTAAAACTAAAAAAATAAATTGCAAAGCTCTCTGACAAAGAAGAGTTACTACGAAATAAATAAACACACAAAAAAATATATATATAGCATTAGAGGTATAAGTGAAAGTTTTTTAGAGAAAGGAAAGTTAACACTACTTACAACCACACTGACCAGCAGGTCAGGAGTAACACAAGTCTACCTGTCTCAGTTGGGGATATAGAATCAAATCAACAGTATGAACCTTTACTCAACTTTGAAAAATCTGTCTTTCCACATATACCAGTACACCCTGTTCTTCACAATTCCAAGACGTGTTATTTAAAAGGTGAGTTCTGATTCACTGGAAGTTAATGTTTACAAACCCAAAGAGAATCTGTGGAAACTGCTTTATACTGAGGTACTTTCTACTCATTGTAGTATCTCCAGTCTAAACCAGTGTAACAAAGTAGATGCACAACAAATATCTATTTAATTAGCAAGGAAGAAAGCAGAGAGAAGAGGAGGGAGTGACAGAGGGAGAAGAGGAGGGTGGCTGGGTGAGTTCTGCAGATCTCACAAACCATCAGCTGCAGTACTTGGCTGCTGTTTGGCTCCAATATTTTGCACAAAAAGAGAGACAGACTAAAGACTACAAGTAGTTAATAAGCCGCAAGGCCAACGCCCAGGCTAAGCCACGTACGTTTCAGATTGTGTAGGGATTTCTCTCTCCACTGACTAAAACTCGGGATTTAAATACATTATGTGACGTTATATATCACAAGGCACCTCGAAAACACATGAGAATCGTGACATCTGTATAACCACATATTCATAACGTATAACTGAGCTATTACAAACTCTTAACACAGTTATTTTATACATTTCAAATTATTTTTATTCATTTACATTAATTCAAACTATTTGTACATTTTAAACACTTCATACTAAACCATTTTAAGAACTAAGTATTAAGCAATTCTATCAGCAAAGCAAAAATTTTAAGTAATCCCCATATTCTGACCTTATGACCTTTATAAAATACGCGCTTATTTAGGTCACTGTTCTGCGTCACCTTTTCTAACCACCCAGCAAAAATCTTTTTCAAGGGTGTTTCAGGTTCAAATATTCCAACGATATTACATGCAATTACAAGGCTTAATGGGATGCTAGCTGTGTGTACTTCTGACACTCCCCTAACTCCATGTCATTAGTCATTTCAAGACGTCATTTTAACTTCTGCTTGTCAACTGACCTCTCAGTTTTCCAGCTGCCATTTCAGTGACTCACATCGCACAGAAATCCTTCACCTTTCCACGTTTTTCCCTTACACATTCACATACTTGGATTTCTTAAGGACTCAAGTATGTGCTGAATCAAGTTGTTGAATCAAGTTTGGCAAAGCTGTTCTATAGTAAAAGCACAAAATCACCACAGGACTGTGTGTGGGATGTGAGGCAAAGGTGGGTCAGGAAGGGACAGGAGAGGTCATTCTGGAGCAACACGTACGTTCTACACCTTGGTAGAGGTGTGAGTGGCTCAGGGTACACATATGTCAAAACTTAGCAAACATTCACTTAATATATAGGCATGCCACTGTGTTTAAACGTGACCTCAAAAAAACTGTAAACTACTACAGAACTCTAGTTAATCATACGTACAGTGAATGTGCTCAGGAGGAAGTGCCTGCAATTTACTTTATAGTGCACCAAAATAAGTAAGATGGACTCATACATGAATAGAGGAATAAATAAGATGGTTACTTAATAAAAAATGTTTACTATGAGTGGTATTCACTGTGCAGTTCTGTCAGTTTCTCTGTATGCTTTAAAATCTCCAAACTGAAACATGTTTTGAAATTCTAACTCATTTCCTCATAATCCATTTAACTCTTCTTTTTATTTTTTACCAAGAACATGTATTGGTACATTGTATACATAATGATAACATTTATCATGATTAGTTTCTACCTGTACATGATGTATCTTGTTATTCCCCTTCCCAACCCCTCCCTTCCGTTCCCCCCTTTGCTTATTTACAGCAGGTTTATTTACATTTTTCCATTTTTTCCCTTCCCCCTTCCTTTCCCTTTTCCCTTCCTTCTTTTCCCCCTTTTCCCTTTCTAGTTCTCCTCTCTTTTGAATATTATCTTTCTTTTACCTAATATCTATTATACCTCTTTGTCATTATGTACACTTATGGTTTCTCATATCAGAGAAAAAATTTGACGTGTACTCATAAGTGACTGATTTATTTTACTTAAGAGTATGTTCTCAAGGTGCATCCATTCACCTACAAATATCTCTAGTTTATCCTTTTTTATGGCAGAGTAGTACTCCATTGTATAGAAAGACCACATCTTCTTTAGCCATTCCTTAGTTGCTGGGCATTTGGGTTGTTTCCAAGACTTAGCTATCACAAATTCTGTTGCTATGAACATGGTTGTGCATATATCTCTATGGTATGAGGTTTTCAATTCTTCTGGGAAGATACCAAGCAGAGGAATAGCTGCATCAAGTGGAACCTCTACTTTTAATTTTTTGAGGAGTCTTCATATTGATTTCCATAGTGCTTGCACTAGTCTAGATTCCCACCAGTAGTGGAGAAGGGTATCTTTTTCCGGCAGCCCCGCCAGCACTCGTTGTTGGTTAATTTCTTGATAAAAGCTGTTCTTTCTGGAGTGAGACAGAATCTTAGTACTGTTTTGATTTGCATCTCTCCAATGACCAGGGATGTTGAACACTTCTTCATACGTTTATTTGCCATTTTTATTTCATTTGAGAAATGTTTAATTCATTTCAGATGTCCATTTTTGCATTGGGTCTTTAAATTTGGGGGGATTAATTTTTTTGAGTTTCTTTATGTATTCTAGATGTTAGACCCTTGTCTGAGGGACAGCTGGCAAAGATTGTTTTCCCAGTCTGTGGATATTTGTCCTGCGCTATTGGTGATTTCTTTTGCTGTGCAAAAGCCTTTTAATAGGATGAGGTCCCAAGCACTGATCCTTTGTATTATTTCCCGTGCAGTCTGGGTTCTGTTTATAAATTTTTTCCTTACCCCTACGTCTTCGAGAGTTCTTCTTATTCTATTCTCCAGTAGATTTAGTGTTTCTGTCTTAACGTTTAGATCTTTGACCCACTTTGATAGTTTAGTACATGTATCTAGTTTTAGTTTTCGGCACATGGCCAGCCAATTTTTCCAGCACCATTTATTAAAGAGGCTATCTTTCTTCCAGTGAGGGTGTTTGGCTCCTTTGTCAAAGATGAGGTATTTAAGTGTGTTTGGAGTTATTTCTGCATCTTCTAGCCTGTTCCATTGGTCCTCAGGTCTGTCTTTGTGCCAGTACCATGCTGTTTTTATCACAGAATCTTTATAGTATAGTTTCAGGTCAGGGATTGTGATGCCCCCTGCCTTGCCCCTGTTACCCAGGATTGTTTTTGCTATTCGTGGTCTCTTCTGGTTCCAGATGAATTTCATGATTTTTTTTCTAATTCTGTGAAGTATGTTAATGGTATTTTGATTGGAACTGCATTAAATCTGTACAGTAATTTAGGAAGTATGGCCATTTTCATTATGTTAGTTCTGCCTACCCAAGAACACAGTATATCTTCCCATTTTCTGATATCCCTTTCAATTTCCTTTTTTAGAGTATTGTAGTTTTCAACGTAAAGATCTTTCACTTGCTTTGTTAGATAGATTCCTAAGTATTTCATTTTTTTTGATGCAATTGTGAAAGGTATATCTTCTCTTTTTTCTTTCTCAGTGAGTTTCTTATTTGTATATAGGAATGCTATTGACTTTTGGGTGTTGACTTTGCATCCAGCTATGCAACTCAACTTAGATGTTAAATCTAGAAGTCTTTTGGTGGAGTTTTTGGGGTCTTCTATGTAGAGTATCATGTCATCTGCGAATAATGATGGTTTAACTTCTTCCTTTATTCCTTTTCTTTGTCTTGCCTAATTGCTCTGGCTAATGTTTCTAGTATTATGTTGAATAGTAGTGGTGATTGTGGACATCCTTGTCTTGTTCCAGATTTTAGTGTGAAAGCTTCCAGTTTCTGACAGTTTAGTGTGATGTTGGCCATCAGATTGTCATAGATGGCTTTTATCAGGTTGAGATATAGACAATCTATTCCTAATTTCTGTAGAGTTTTTATCGTGGATGGGTGTTGGATTTTGTCAAATGCTTTTTCTGCATCTATTGAGATGATCATATGATTTTTGTCTTTGATTCTGTTGATGTGGTGTATTACATGTATTGATTTGTGTATGTTGAACCATTGCTGCATTCCTGGGGTGAATCCTACTTGGTCGTGGTGTATAATCTTCTTGATAATTCGTTGCATTCTGTTTGCCAGTATCTTGTTGAGAATTTCTGCATCTATATTCATTAGGGAAACTGGCCTGTAGTTCTCTTTTTTGGTTGGATCTTTTTCTGGTTTTAGTATCAGGGTAATACTTGCTTTCAGGAATGATTTTGGAAGTATTCCTTCCTTTTCAATGTCATTAAATAATTTGAGGAGTAGTGGTATTAGATCATCTTTGAATTTCTTGTAGAATTCATCCGTGAAACTGTCAGGACCTGGACTTTTCTTTGTTGGTAGGTTTTTAATTACCTCTTCAAGTTCAATGGCTGATAGTGAGTTATTTAGTATTCTTATGTTTTCTTGATTTCAGTTTTGGTTGTTCATATGATTCTAAGAATCTGTTCATTTCTTCAGTGTTTTCCATCTTCTTTGAGTATAGGTTCTTGAAGTAGGTACTGATGAACTTTTGGATTTCCGTAGGATCGGTTGTGACTTCACCCCTTTCATTTTTTATTGCATATAATACATTTAACTTTAAAAGTCATTCGATAAGTTAAAAGGAATTGGAAGATGTTCCCAAAGATTCTGAACCATAACTGTAGTCCTTCTTGCTTAATCATTTTGGGGATCTAGAAAAACTGATCCAAATAGTTAAGACCCATCAAAGTCTTTCTAAATTAATTAAGCATATAATTTACTCATCTACTCTTTCATTTATTCCACAAATACTTGCCAACTACCTTCTGTGCAGCAGAAGTCCCTATGTGCTACAAAAGACAATTTAATTATAATACAATGAGATATATACTAAGCACTACAGGAATCTGATAGGCAAAGCATTTTCTGGGTCATAAAGGGTAAGATTTTGTCGAACAAAATAAAGGTAGCAGAAAATTCATTCTTAACTATGGGAAATAATTTAAATAAGCATATGCTACACAAATTTTATTTTAAACCTTAAAAGGTAATGTTTATATGGTAGTTGCTTCACGAATATATTGAAATATCTAAAATAAGTATGTGCACATTATATCCCTTTTACTATCTTACATGCTGCTGTAAGAGTCTACAATCTTTTTAATCAACAACACAGTCTAACTGTCTCCTACTTGTCACTGAAACACACTTTTATGTATTTTATTTTAAATAATTAAAGATATGTTCATACTTGATTGTATTACTTCTTAGGGTACTTCGTTTTGTTTTCATAACAAGTTCTACCTAAAATTAAGTTTAGGAAACAATGTTCTAAAGTCCAGAAATACCAAGAATGAAGACTGAGGGCTTAGAAAGACTTCCTAGACTAAGCAGCAAATAAAAAAGTAAATCTCACATACAACTCTGCTCAACATAAAATGCACAAAGGACAAACATCAAAGTACTGCCTAAACTGTCCATAATCTACTTAGCCATTTTAAATATATCTTCCTTTTTCAGGAGTGTAGGTGGTCCTGTTTCCTTTGATGAGTACTATATCTTTTTAAACAATTTAACCAAAATTTAGTATATTGGGGTAACTGAAATACATCCTTTTTAATATCTGCAAACTGTATCATTATATGCTATATTACTTAATGTGAAAATTGAATGTTTTTTTTTAAAAAGCGAAAGTCCTTGATGTTTAATAAATAATAGTAATTAATCACAAAAACATTTACCCATATACATGTCTATGCAATTTCACAGATAGGTTGTTTAATGTAGGCCAGGAACTCAGGGGAGCCAGAACATCTTGTCTTTTGAGCACAGTTGCAAACTCCTAACTCTTAGTCTCATTGCATTACTGACCACTTCAATGTCATGATAGTTTTTCATTTGTTCTCTTTCAGATCCAAACTCGTTACTTCACTGCTCACCCAAGACTGGCACTCTTTACAGAGTTCACTAGCAAAGACCTCTGAATTATTTTATCATTTACCTGGTAGTGGCTGAGAATAGAAATATCACTGGACCTTCACCTCAAATAATCCTCTAAAAAAATCCCAGCAACTGAGTTGGGCCACAGGTTCAGGTGCAAGATGCTTTGTAATTTGTTTCAAAACCTTTTGTATCAGTACTTTCAAATGATCCCTCAGCTTAATGAGATGTTTTGTTCTGAGGGACTTTGAAAAAAATCAGTTAGGAAAGGCAATATTAGAGCACTTCTTAAGACTGAGCATTCATTATAAAAGAAAATGAACATTCAGAAACCCGAGAGAAAAGATTTCCAGAACAACAGCAATCACAAAAATTAAATAGAAAACCTACTAAACTTTGTTACTACATATAATAATGATTAATATTTAACAGAAAACTGCATTATCACACTGAGATAGAAAGAAGCAAGACTTTGAAGTTATAATTTTGAGATGCAATTAAGTGATCCAGTTCAATAAATCTTACCAGAAGGGAGCATTTCTCCACAGAATGGCAGAACAGCCTATAAATTTTGCAAGGTTGAGAACAACCTTGCAAAATGATCTTGACTACTGATCATCTTATGAATCTCCATGCTAAGTTTCTCCATGCAAAAAAATAGATATTCCTGATATTTAGTATTAAATTATAAATCTAGCTCCACATATCATAACAATTTAAAAACACTTAAATCCTGAATATTGTAAGACCAAATAGAGTCAAGGTCTCACTCCTATTAGGCAAGTTCATACCACTGATTTTTTTCCCACAAAACATGTTGTTTTAAAAGTATAAGTATTTGTAGGAAAGTGGATGGATCTGGAAAACATAACAGTGAATGAATGAAACAAGACTTGTGAGCCTGAATACTGTATGGTATCCTTCATTTGAGTGAGGCAAAGTACAAACAAAGAAAGTGATAAAAGATGGATATAAAGAGACAAGCGACAGACCTTATCCAGTAGGGAAAGGGTCCGAGGTTGAAGAGGAGTAAGGGGAAAAGGAACGAGAATTCAAAGGAATAAGGTTATGCCAAATACAGGAACCTAATAATACAAATTAAAAAAAAACCCACAACCTCATTTCAATAGCAATAGGAGATGGCTAGGATATTACAGTAACACACACAGTTTGTACTACAGTAAACTTCATGCAGTTGTGACTCAATACTGCATCTATGTTTGTTTACATTGTTGTCACATGCAAATGGATATGGTCTGTAAGCCTGCATAAATCTGGATACATTTTAATTTTTATAATAATAATTTAAAATTTTAAAAAGAAGTTAAAATCATCAAATGAGAAATGTGAGGACAAATATCTTTAGATTGGGAATAAAGGTCTTATATTAGGAAAAAAAATATATATATATATATGTTTGCATCTTCTTTTGCTGAAATGCTAATTATACTCATTTAAAAATCTGACTTTCACTTTTTCTTCTTTCATGACTTGCCCTGGACACTAATGCAGACTATGTGGCAACTACACTCACACCATGTTCTTCATCGGTCAAGCCCCACTGCCAGATTGTGTGCCTCTGAAACTTTATATTGCTTTTTTTTATTTGCAATATTGTAAGACAGTGATTTTCTTTC
The DNA here is from genome assembly GCA_004026905.1 of Hystrix cristata. NCBI lineage: Eukaryota > Metazoa > Chordata > Mammalia > Rodentia > Hystricidae > Hystrix > Hystrix cristata. Next base: position 13,086 of record PVJO010030028.1, read on the forward strand.
TGCTCCCTTATCTTGTATTTCAATCTTAGGGAAAAATGATAGGGTAATTAGAACCTTATTTCACAAATAAGTCACTGGTTCCCTTGTTTAAAACAAAATAGATTTTCCCCGTCATAGCTAAATGAGAAAGATAGGCAGTAGAAAAATGAATACTGAAAATGTCAGAAAAAATAGAGGTTTCAATAGTCCTTTCTAAAGGAGTAGGAAAAATAGTCTGATATGAAAAGTTTGAATGATTAGAAGTGCTTAGGTGAATCTCCACAGTCCTAAAACACCTTTATAAGACGGTTTATGTGTGAAATAAACAAATCCGTTGATTCATACAGAGAAGAGAAACTTTTTTGGTAAAAGGAGTAAAATACACATTAAAAACTTAAGAAACAATTTGATAAAGTACCTTTCTAAAGAAATAGCCATGTGTCTAACAATTTTATTTTCACCCAAGAAAATTCTATTTTATTGACAATATGCTTTACTTTAAAACTAGAACAGTACAAAAAGTTCAAAGGAAGACTTTCCAAAATATAAAATGAACCTAAAATAAGTCAAATCATGGCTGAAATGACTATACTGCCTTCCAAAATCTGTAAATGCTTTAAAGAATATTATTATTCAACCATAAACAAATATATACATATTCTTTAGTTGAACCAACTTCATAGTTTCCATGAATCATTCTCTCATTTTCCATGAGTACATACAAAGCATTACAGTTCTAGGTTTTAAAAGGGAAGAAATTAAAAAATGTAAAATGTAAAAATAAAACACATATTCACAAATCTGAAATATCTGACAGAACATGGATGGATGCACGGATGCATGCAGACAGAGCAAATGGATAAAGAGAAGCTCAGAATGACAGGTAAATAGATGAATACGCTGCATTCTGTCAAGAATCACCATGAATCCTTTCACTACGTATCACTTGCATGAGCACATAATCTAGGAGTTGCCCGTGAACTTCAGGAGATGGTTCACAAATCTCCAGAAATTGTAAGAGAGATGCATGTTGAAATGAATAAACAGACAGATGTGCATGTGAGAAAGGGGGGTGAAGGAGTAACGAAAAGGAAGGAGAAAAAGAGGGAAGGAATGTATGTGCATATATAGATATGCATCCATGCACTTATTTCTGAGGTAGAATTTTACAGATATCATGACCTTGGAAAAGGTTATGGTCCACTTGTAAAGTATTTTACATGTTTCACTTACATAGTGGAGTAGTACTAGGTAGCCTTGTAAAAACAGGGATCCATGCTAAGGAGTTCAAGAAACCATATAATATAGTCCAATTCGGTAAATGCACTTAACCACAAAATTCTTAGCTACTCTAAAGAATTACAAAATTACATTACCTAAAAACTTATTCAGATTTTAAATGACATTTAAAACCTAAATAGAATTCATAGTTCTCAAAGCTTACTTTTAGTAAGATTACAGTTAGGGACATACAAAAAAGACCTTGGTTATCAATGTTTGGGGTTGGGGATTTAGTTCAAGTGGTAGAGTGCTTGGCTAGCAAGCACAAGGCCCTGCGTTTGACCTCCAGCACCCCACCCCACCCTACCCCAAAAATCAATGTTCATTATTTTGTGAAGGGAAAAATCTTCATAACATAGCCTGAGCCCCCACAAGTTTCCTTAAACATACGGAAGCATAAGATCATGTCTCTCTTTATTAGGGTACACGCACACAAAGCACTTCTTCTGGTCTCCTGAGACAATTAATCTACTCATTTTAAAACTCTCCTTTGCCCATCCTCTACCTGTCATCACAAGAAGCAAGGCCTCGGTGAGAAACACGAAGCCTGTGCTGGCTTGGCAGCCTGGACAAGTGAACTTCCCACACACTGACAAGAGAAACTTGGGCACTCAGAAACACAGCTGGTGCTAGGCATGGTTCCTCAATTGAGCAGCAGGTTAACGCCTGCCCATTATGAAATAAAAATTCTGAAAGTTAGCTTTAAAAAAATCAACACTGCATCCCTGATTTCTTATTTATTAAACAATGTCCTTTGACAACAGCACAGAAGAAGTAAGTGAAGGATTTAAAGATCCACATCTAATTGAACTCCAACCCAGATGAAACGGCCTGTGTTTCTTAAATTGAGACTCCAGCAGGTAAATGTTGCCTTTCAAAGGCAATGGAATTTTAGAGAAATGATATCCTCCCAGGGATCCCTTTGAGCTTTTCACAAACATTTATCATGGTGGCAAAATAACTTCATATGTTCCTTTACTGGACATTACCAGCTTGCACTTTAAGAAAAGCAGACCCAAGAATTAAATTCACAGAAGAAGGCCATATTTTAGGAAATATGCTGAACCACAATCTAATCAGAAGATGCAGGGTCTTAGTACTAAAACTAGATGGATGGATGGGAGCTGTTGGCCAAAAATGATCATAATATATAGTTGCCTTTCAGTGGCTATTGCCACATGTATGCAAAGCAAACACAAAGAAATACATTATTTTCTTGAGCTATTCTTCCTTATCTACCAGATTTTACCTCCTACATCACAAAACTCTATTTAACCATCAAATTATAATTGCAAAAAAAAAAAGCAAAACTGGAGAATATATAGGTAAGGATTCTGGAAGCTACTAATAAGATGAGGAAATATATTTAACATTTTCACAATTTCTGTAATATGCCCCCTGGAGCGGCTAAATGACTTATGTCCAAAAACATGAGATGCAATCTCAAAATAATAGAGACTAAAATAGTATTCTTCCTAAATTTAAAGACCCAATCCAAAAATGGGCAACTGAAATGAATAAACATTTCTCAGAAGAAGAAATAAAAATGGCAAATAAATATATGAAGAAATGCTCAACATCACTAGTCATTCGAGAGATGCAAATCAAAACAACGTTAAGATTCCACCTCACTCCAGAAAGAACCGCGTATATGGGAAAATCAACCAATA